>JAFLJL010003028.1:0-22654 GCA_018398815.1 Conus ventricosus | reverse complement strand
GGGAAAGGGGGGGGGCTGCTCCAGGGGACGGTGCCAGATTTGCCCCTGAGGAGGACTGTTCTGGGACAGGTGCAGTTTAACTCTCCAGAGGGGCTGTTCTGGGCTGGTGCCAGATTAACTCCCCAGTAGGGGGGGGGGGGGGGGGGGGGTCTGTTTTGTGCCAGGGCCAGTTTACCCCCGAGGGAGGCCTATACAGGCTGGAGCCAGATTAACCCCCCAGGAGGGGGGCGGGGGGGGGGGGGGGGGGGGGGGGGAGCTGCTCTAGGCCAGGTCAGTTTCACTCTCTGGGGGGGGGGGGGGGGGCCTGTTTTTGGGCAGTGCCAGATTAACCCCCCAGGAGGGGAGGCGGCTATTCTGGGCCTTGTTAGTTTAACTCTCCAGGGGAGGAGGGGGGGGGGGGGAGGGGGGTGTGTTCCATAATGGTGCCAGATTAACTCCTTAGAGGGGTGTGTTCTAGGACAGGTCAAGTTTAACTCTCCAGAGGGGTTTCTGGGCTGATGCCAGAGTAACTCCCCAGGAGGGGGGAGGTGGGGGGGAGGGGGGGGGGTTGTTTTATGCCTGGGCAAGTTTAACTCCCCAGGGGGGCCCTTTGTACCAGACTGGAACAGATTAACTCCCTAGGAGATAAAGGGGGGGGGGGTTGTTCTAGGCCAGGTCTAGTTTAACACTCTAGGGTGGCTGTTTTGGGCCGGCGCCAGATTAACTCCCCAGGAGGGGGAGGGGGCTCTTCTGGGCCTTGTCTAGTTTAACTCTTCAGGGCGGGGGTGGGTGGGGTGGGGGGGTGGGAGGGGGGCTGCCCCATGATGGTGCCAGATTAACCCCCCTGGAGGGGCTGTTCTGGGACAGGTGCAGTTTAACTCTCCAGAGGGGCTGTTCTGGGCTAGTGACAGAATAACTCCCCAGGACATGGGGGCGGGGGGAGGGGGGGGTCTGTTTTGTGCCAGGGCCAGTTTAACTCTCCAGAGGGGCCAGATTAACTTCCAGGAGAGGGGGGGGGGGGGGGAGCGGGGGATGGGGCAGCTGCTCTAGGCCAGGTCCAGTTTAACTCTCTATGGGGGCTGTTTTGGGCCAGTGCCAGATTAATCCCCAGGAGGGGGTGGGGGAGGAGGGGGCTTTTCCCATGACGGTACCAGATTAACTCCCTGGAGGGGGGCTGTTCCAGGACAACAGGTGCTGTTTAACTCTCCAGAGGGACTGTTCTGGGGTGGTGCCAGATTAACCCCCGTGGAGGGGGTTGTTCTAGGACAGGTGCAGTTTAACGATCCAGAGGGGCTGTTCTGGGCTGGTGCCAGATTTACTCCCCAGGAGCGGGGGGGGGGGGTGGGGGCTGTTTTGTGCCAGGGCCAGTTTAACTCTCCAGGGAGGCCTGTACCAGGCTGGAACCAGATTAACTCCCAGGAGAGGGGGGGGGGGGGGGTGCTGTTGTAGGCCAGATCAGTTTAAACTCTCTAGGGGAGGCTGTTTTGGGCCGGCGCCAGATTAACTCCCGGGAGGGGGTGGGGGCTGTTCTGGGCCTTGTCTAGTTTATCTCTCCAGGGCGGGGTGGGTGGGAGGGTGGCTGTTCCGTGATGGTGCCAGATTAACTCCCCTGGAGGGGCTGTTCTGGGACAGGTGCAGTTTAACTCTCCAGAGGGGCTGTTCTGGGCTAGTGACAGATTAACTCCCTGGAGAGGGGGGCGGGAGGGGGTCTGTTTTGTGTCAGGGCCAGTTTAACTCTCCAGGGTGGGACAGATTAACTTCCCAGGAGAGAGGAGGGGGGGGGGGGCGGTTGCTCTAGGCCAGGTCCAGTTTAACTCTCTATGGGGGCTGTTTTGGGCCAGTACCAGATTAACTCCCCAGGAGTAGGGGGGGGGGGGGGGGGGAGGGGGGGGCTGTTACATGACGGTACAGATTAATTCCCCTGGAGGGGGGTTGTTCTAGGACAAGTGCAGTTTAACTCTCCAGAGGGACTGTTCTGGGGTGGTGCCAGATTAACTCCCCTGGAGGGGGGTTGTTCTAGGACAGGTGCAGTTTAACTCTCCAGAGGGGCTGTTCTGGGCTGGTGCCAGATTAACTCCCCTGGAGGGGGGTTGTTCTAGGACAGGTGCAGTTTAACTCTCCAGAGGGGCTGTTCTGGGCTGCTGCCAGATTAACTCCCCTGGAGGGGGGTTGTTCTAGGACAGGTGCAGTTTAACTTTCCAGAGGGACTGTTCTGGGCTGGTGCCAGATTAACTCCCCTGGAGGGGGGGTTGTTCTAGGACAGGTGCAGTGTTACTCTCCAGAGGGGCTGTTCTGGGCTGGTGCCAGATTAACTCCCCAGTTTAACTCTCCAGGGAGGCCTGTACCAGGCTGGAGCCAGATTAACTCCTCAGAAGAGGGGATGGGGTGGGAGGGGGCTGTTTTGTGCCAGGGCCAGTTTAACTCTCCAGGGAGGCCTGTACCAGGCTGGAGCCAGATTAACTCCCCAGGAGAGGGGAGGGGACGGGGGGAGGGTGGGGGGCTGTTTTGTGCCAGGGCCAGTTTAACTCTCTAGGAGAGGGAGGGGGCTGTTCTGGGCCAGTTTAGTTCAACTCTCCGGTGGGTGGCTGTTCCAGTCCGGTGCCAGATTAGTTCCCAGATGTCTTAGGGAGCTGTTCTGGGCCAGGTCCAGTTTAACTCCTCAAGGGGAGGGGCTGTTTTGGGTCAATGCCAAATTAACTCGTTGGGGGGCTGTTCTAATCCTGTTGGGGGGCTGATTTGGCGCAAACCCAGATTAACTCTCGGGAGTTAATCTGGGACAGTGCGAGACTGACTCCGGGAGTTAAACTGGGAAGGGGGGCAGTTTCACCACGTTACACCGGCATGCATTTGATTCAACCACTGACGACAGAAAGTTACCTGCAGGCGGGATGGTAGTTGTTGGGGTCTGCTTGTAATTTGGAGCGGGGTTCACGCGCGCCCCTTAATTCTGCGCAGGTGTATGTTATCTGCATCATACACAATGTTGCCTGTTCCTGAACTAAATTTGTTTTTCAGACGCGGATAGAATCGCTGTAAGTTGTGTGGGGGGGGTTTCCCCTAGAGGATGGTGGGGGCTGAATTTAATCCCTCCTTGTTGAGGTTTTTCTCCTCAAGTATTTGTTTACGTACTGGTCTATTTTGACGTCAATGGACAAGTCATAGTGAAAACACACACACACACACACACACACACACACACACACACACACACACACACACACACACACACACACACACACACACACTTGTTCTAATGGAGAAATGTTAGTAAACTTTCATCAAACATGCTTCCGTTGTTCTGGAACGTTAATTTCGGGTGAGAGTAAACGCAGCTGGAATGGCTAACAGTCCAAGAGGACCGATATGCTTCATTCAACACAATCCATTCAGTTCCCGGTAATGCAAACAGGAATGTCAGCTGAGATCAGCTGGGAGTGAATAAAGCACGGGGTATGAAGGAAACGAGAAGCAACAGAACAAATGAACGCCAACGTAGTCGATAGGTCTTGCTATTCATCTGCATTAAACTGCAGGATGGATCTAAAAAAAAGAATTTCCGACAGGGAAAATGGTATACTCTAGAGGCCCTTAGAAAGTGGTATGATGACTCGTTTGAAAGACTAACTGTAGGAAAGAAACGAAGCAGAAGGCAGAAGAAAGATAGTCAGCCGAGGTGGTATCCCTGGTTAAGGCAAAGTCTGGTGTCTACAGTCCATGCTGATCCTAAAACCCCGCGTTTTGTATTCTTTATTTGTAATTTGTTCTTTGGTTTTGAAATAAAACATGACCAAAAAAAGCATTCGATTTTAAAAAACAGATTGGATTTTCTTTATCAAAACCCTTTCTGTATTCCCTGTCTGTCCGCAGATGTGCGGAAGATTAGGGGGAGAAGACATATTGGAGTGTCAGAGACACGGGAAGGGGTGGACAGGGGTGGGGTGGGGATGTGAAGGTTCGGAAGGTTTATTAATACAGAATCGAGTTAGAGTGGAAGAAAATCTAATTGAGCGAACGTTTCGAAGCAAATGAGTTTATGATTACAATAGCCGGAGCTGCTACTGTTGTGAAGGATGGTTAAACAAAACTACAAACACCCGGTGTAAGTGCAAAATATATTTCGCTTTATTCAAAGCTTCTTCTCCAGTTGTAACCATGGACCGAACTGAAAGAATGAAACACCGAACTTAAAACGTAAACAATAAATTAGAATTAAAAAAAAAACTAGGCCTATTTAAAATGCACGGTTTTTTTCTTCAATATTAGAGTTCAGGAGCTGAACATGATCAACACACACAACCACACACCCTATACCTGAGCGCTAGCGCGCATGCGCACATGTACATCTTCCTGAACAATAATAAAGGCAGGCCCGTGAATCACCGCGATAAAAGATTTTTTTTTAAAAAGAGAGAGGGAGGAACTGGGCGTAGAAAGAGTGGGGAGAGGGAGGGGGAAGAGGGGTGTAAAGGGGGAAAGCCTCAATTTTAACCTAGTGAAATTCAACTGTAAGTATTCACGCACACATACACACACACACACACACACACACACACACACACACACACACACACACACACACACACACACACACACACACACACACACACACACACTCACACACAAGCTTTCTAAACCAGATCTTATTGAAGGTTCAGTTTCGATTCAGGAGTTTGGTGGGATTGGGAACGAAACTGTTTATAATTCTATTCGTTTTGAATGCTGGAATTTGGAATTTCCGTCCAGATGGTAGGTAGATTGCAGGTTTTTGAAAGAACATGAAAACTGTCGGCAGCAATGTTCACACATTTTCGTGTGGCACGACATTCACACAATTTATCTAGCTGTCCTTGATTTTAGTTAATAATCTTTCCACAGATATTCACCACTCTGTTTAAAATGTTTTTGGTTTTCACGCTAAAATTTCCAAACCAGCATAAAAGCCAAAGGGCAGCACTGATTCTACAAAACGACGATGAAACATATTCAAGATGTCCTTTTTAACAACAAGAGACATACGTTTCTGAAGACATATTCTAGATTGGCATTTTCTTATTTTAGTAAATTGAGTATGGCATGTTTTATAGTAACATTTAGTATTTGCATTAAAATTCAACATATCATCTAAAATAGTGCACAGAGACTTCTGTTTGCTGACACATTCCACTTTGGTGCTTTCGATATACGAATGAGGGACAGGAGCTGGGTTTCTTCGAAAATCAGTTACCATCTCCTTCGTCTTACCAACATTAAAATCTAGGCAGTTCTCTTTGCACCATGTACGAAAACGTTCCACCTCTTGAAAATAAATGGTATCTGAATCTGTAAAGCAGAATCATCTGAGTACTTTAGGACAGGAGTGACAGAAGAGCCAGTACAATCATTTGTATAAAGACTAAAAAGTATAGGGGAGAGCACAGTGCCTTGAGGTGCACCAATAAATGTGGTTCGTGCTGATGAATGTTTCCCTCAGAACGTTCGCACTGTAGCCTGTTGACTAAAATGTTCACCTGTAAAGTTTGGTGTTTCTTTGCCATAATGTGTTGTTCAATGTTATTAAAAGCTGATGAGAAATCAATGAACAGGATGCAGATAAAAGGATTTTTTGTGTGTGTGTGTTCTCAAGATGAGTGCAATTTTAACTTTCAGACTCTTTCTTTTTCACCTGTCATTCTACCTCTTCACAGCAAAACTACACATGGAATTCAAACGATGTGATAGTTCAGTGTTAGTGTGAACCAGCATTGTCTCTGCGTAAAAAAATCTGACAATACACACAGCAGATAAAAACTGTTCGGTCACAAACACGAAATATAGCTATGCAGTAGAATTCATCACACAGCCACTACATACCATGTCAAACAAATGTTCAAACTAGTAATTTAATCAAACAACATTGTCAATAACTCACCGGCACCAAAGCCACAAACCATTCACATGAGTCTGTAGAACACAAGTAGAAAGAGAGATGAGAATGCATGTATTGTGCTGCTGTTGTGGAATTCAATCATTTCAGGTCAGAGGTGGGTGGGGGAGGAGAAGAAGAGGGATTGGGATGCCGCAATGCAGGCCAGACAAAATGCAGACGTGTTTTTATGTGAATGTTTGAAATTTAAGTGTGGTCACTAGAGTAGCTGCACGCTTGTGGTCACCAAAATACATTTTAATTCTGAATTAAAATGGGTAATCTTTGTTTTTTAGTTTGTATTATCGACACAAGAAGGCACGGTTTAAACGAAATATGTCGACGTGTTTTTTAATCTTTTAAAAGTATCTTAATCATTATGTGGACTGTACTAAATCAGGTAAAGGAAACAGGGCGATCAATTCATTCAGTTAGAAAAGACGGTCTGAATCTCAGAAATCTACGCATCTGCTGGGGAAAGGTACGTTGAAAACAGACGTGGAGAGAAGGCTGGCATTTGATTTTGAAAGGGAAAAAAACGGGTAAGCAGTTGGGGCCTGGAAGGCTTGAAGAGAGGGCTGGTCATACCAGTATTCTGGTTTAACTAACGCTAAACACTAGGGAAAAAGGTCTTGAGCACACAGGAGAGGGTTGAAGAATTGGTGGAGGTTGTCTTGAATCTCTGGTAAGCTCTTTGCCTTTTCCACTCACATAGTATCTGCTTAGAATGGATGGAGACAAATAAATGACACAATTAAGAACTGACGACCTTTCTTACAGTGTTTAAGTGAATTTTTCCTTTCGTAACTCTTCATTAATACCAGCTCCAACTCACGACCCTATTTCCACACGTAAACAATTTTTCCTGTCATTAAGATTAAAAAAGAAAAAAAAGAAAAGAAAAAAAAACAGAAAAAAACAGAAGAGGACAACAACGACGAATGTTAAGTAAAAAACAAAACAAAAGGAAATATAATACGAGAAAAGCAACTGCAAATTCAGCTGCAACACGTTATACCTAACATTCGTGTGCTCCCACGAGCTCGGCTGTTATATTCTTTTTATTTTTGCTTGTGCATTAAACCCTCACCTATGAGAAACCTTATTTCTGTTTCCAGGAAATGATTGAGCTCGGCTATCAGGAAACATGCGTTGTACTAAATCTTGTTGTCAAATGACCAGACCTCCCACCCTGCGTCCTCACTTACAAAAAAAAGTGTATCTGCACTTACAAATAAAATGTATCTGCATTAACTCGGTATATGACAGCGATGAAAACACCTGCATCAGATTGCATCTCGACAGAACCACTGAGAACAGGCGTTCAATGATAAAACTGCAGTTATTGCTTTCAGTTATGCTACACATTCAATACAAAAACAGTCCAGGTCTACATGGTTTTCCAGGGAGGCTTGCCACTTTTTATTTTGCTTTTTTGTCATTCCTGCCATTCGCCCTTTAAATGACATACATGTGTGTGTGTGTGTGTGTGTGTGTGTGTGTGTGTGCGTGCGTGCGTGCGTGCGTGCGTGCGCGTGCGCGCGCGTGTGTGTGTGTGTGTGTGTGTGTGTGTGTGTGAGTTTTGATATATTTACATGTCAAAACAATGAACTTCCAAAAATATTAAAAGAAACTAGAACAACATAAAATCAAATAAATCATCAAGGAGAAAGAAGAAGAAGAAGAAAGAAGAAGAAGAAGAAGAAGAAGAAGAAGAAGAAGAAGAAGAAGAGAAGAAGAAGAAGAAGAAGAACAACAACAACAACAACAACAACAACAACAACAGCAAAACAATAATACTAATGACCACAACAGTCATTTAATTCTTATGTAACGATTAAAAACCACTGACATGCAAAAATCTGGAATTACCTTTTCCCCTCCCTGTGCTTCGCCTAGTCCCCGTCCCATGTGAGCATGTTGGACAAGGCTATCAACCGACGTCCCATGTTTAATGTAGACACAATGGTAGTCTCTTCCCGTATGACTATTCTGCAAAAGACTATCAACCGACGTCGGAAGACCAAGGCCAGGATTTAAACCCCAGTGCCAAGGACATCCACGCTGTTGTTTCGGATGAGGAATTTGCACAGGCCCTCGATGCCAGGCGCCTGAAACTGAACCTGCCACGAGCAAACGGAACTGAAGATTGGGAGAAACTGGATGCAAGAATAGTCCAAAGACTCGATGCACTGATAGGGAAAAGCACCCCGGAACACAAACTAGCCACATATGGGGACATTGTGCATGCCACATGTAGAGACGCCTATGGAGTAAAACTACCCAAAGAGAAAACACCTCCAAAGAAATCCAGACGCCAAGAAAAGATGGACAAGATCAGAGTCCAAAAGAACAACCTCAAGAAGCAAATGAAGACCGCACTGCCAGCTGAAAAACAAGGCTTGGAAAAACTGGGGGAAGACCTGAAAGAAAAACACAGCGCCCTCAGCAAAGCGGAATCTGCGAGGAAGAGGAAGAGCAAAAAGAAGAAGACACAAGAGCGCTTCTTCAGAGACCCCTTCCAGTTTGCCAGAACACTGTTTGAGCAGCCAAAATCTGGGACCTTAAGTGTGGACAAAGGAGTTCTTGAGCAGCATCTGAGGAAAACATACTCTGACTCACAGAGCAAAGCACCACTCGACATTCAAGGTCTGGTGTGGCCAGCCAACCCTGAAGAACAGTTCAATGGCAAGCCTCCAACGTTGGCGGAAATCAAGAAGGTGGTCGACAAAGCCAGAGCCAAATCATCACCAGGGCCAAACGGAATACCTTACCAGCTTTACAAGAAATGTCCCAAGGTGCTGGAGTGGCTCCACACTGCTGCGATCGGCTTGGAGAAACCAGAAGATCAGCGGCCAGTGGATGACGGCAGATGGTGTGTACATCCCCAAAGAGCAAAACTCAAGTGACATCAGCCAGTTCAGGCCAATATCACTACTGAACGTCGAAGGGAAAATCTTCTTCTCTGTCATGGCAGCAAGGCTGACCAAGTACCTGATGGAAAACAAGTACTTGGATGTGTCAGTCCAGAAAGGTGGCATCCCAGGCGTGGCTGGCTGTGTAGAACACGCCACAATGATCTGGGACGCAATCCAAAAAGCAAAAACAGAAAAGAGAGACCTGGACGTAGTGTGGCTTGATCTGGCAAACGCATATGGATCTGTGCCCCATGAGATGATACAGTTGGCTCTTGAGATGTACCATGTGCCAAAGAATATCCGCGACATGCTCAAGAAGTACTTCAATGGCTTGTCAATGCGGTTCTCTACCAAGGAGTACACAACTGATTGGATCAACTTGGAAGTGGAAATTGCAATGGGCTGTGCAATTTCCCCGATACTGTTCGTGCTGGCAATGGAACTCATCTTGAAAGCAGCAACAAACAACGCGAGACAAACAGACCTTGGCGATGGATACAAGATGCCTCCTCTCCGGGCCTTCATGGATGACACTACAGTGATTTCATCCAGAGAAGACGACATAGTTGCCTCATCCAGAATGAAGTTCAAGCCAAAGAAATCACGGAGTCTCTCACTGAGGAAAGGAAAAGTGGCCGAATCTGTGGTCTTCAGTGTTGCCAACCAGGCCATTCAACAGTCACAGAAGAACCAGTCAAGAGCCTTGGAAGATGTATGTTTGATACGCTGAAAGACACACAAAGAGCAAAAGAAACCAAGCAGATGGCGGAAGAAGGCTTGGAGACCATTGACCAGTGTGGGCTCCCTGGCAAATACAAGGTCTGGTGTCTGCAGTTCATGCTGATACCAAAGCTCCTATGGCCTTGATGATATACGACATCTGCACCAGCACAGTGGAAGCAATGGAAGCCAAAATCAACAAGTTCACAAGGGAATGGCTTGGTGTCCCCCCCTGTCTGACTGACATCGCGCTGTACTGTCGCCAAGCAAAGCTCAAACTACCATGAAATCTATCCTGGAGGAATACAAAGCAGGGAAGATCAGACTTCAAAGCATGCTGGAGGACTCAGGAGACAAGGTGGTAGAAGAAAATCAAGCCCCAGCTGAAGACAGGCAGAAAATGGAAAGTTCAAGAGGCGATGGATTCTGAAAAAGAAAGTCTCAAGATCAGAGAAATAACAGGACACACACAGACCAACAGACAAGGACTGGGGGGGACCAAAACTGAATGGTGGTCAAAGGCCAAAGGAAAAGCCAAAAGAGACATGATGAATTCAGGAGATGAGAAAAGAAGAAGACCAAAAAGACTCCAAAAAGCAGTCCAGCAGAGCCAGCAAGGGGAATGGGGCAACGTGGGAGAATGCACTCCAAAGAAGTCTAACTTGGAATGACATTTGGCACATGGCCCCTCTCAGGATCAGCTTCATTCTCAGATCTACATATGACCTTCTGCCCTCAAATGCAAACCTGGTGAAGTGGGGGAAAACAGACGATCCTGCATGCCCCTCTGCCATGAAAAAACAACAGTGGAGCATGTTTCTAAGCTCATGTAAAGTAGCCCTGGCTCAAGGAAGGTACACATGGAGGCACAACCAAGTGCTCAAAGAGATTGTACAAGTAGTCTGGGCTAGTACCAACACCACAAAAGGGAGAATCAGGACTCCAAAAGCACCCGCAACATTCTTCACGGCAGGAGGCAGCAAATCATGGCCAAGAACAACAGTGCCACTCGAAACATGCAGGCAGAGTCTGCTGGATGGGGCAGATGACTGGGAGTGCACTGCAGACCTCCCAGAATGGATGTCACGGACGAAAATACTTTTGGTTAGAATATAAATCATTTTTTTTGAAACCCAGTATAAAGGGGAGTGTTACCAGTGACATTTTTCCCCAAACTTTGGCCGGGGTTCCCAATGTGTTATTTGTGTCACCCCGGTGCGCTACTCCGGGGAAATTTCGCTCCCATCCCCCAAATATTTCCTTCATTTTTTTTTTTTTAAAAAATTTTTTTTTTTCTGTTTTTTTAAAACGTTTTCCACGTGATTCTTTAAGCTGATGCCCGGTCCCCACGGTGAGTGTTTTGTTACCTGTTGCCTTTTTTTGTTGGGCTATTTGGTGTGGCACTCTTTTCCCGGACCGTGGGTTCGGAGAGATCATCTCTGCTAGGGGTTCCCCACTTTTCTTTATCCACTTGGGTGTGGAGTTTTTGGGGAAAAAGTTTTTCGCCTTCACGGGTGGGAAAAGTTTTCCCACGGGCACCTGGGATCCCTATCCCCCCCCAGCTGGAAAAACCCCTTGGGGTCGCCCCGGGCCCTGGAGTCCCTTCGGTGTGGACCGGCAGGGTTACGGCTGCCACCCTTTTTGGGGACGGGGGAGCGAACCGTTTTTCACCTCGCCCACCCCCCCTTTTTGGGAAAAATTTAAAAGGTCTGTTTTGGACGGGTTTTTTTTTTATTTTTTTTTCAAACCCTTTTCCCGGGGTTGAGATTTTTTCTTCTCCCTTCATGTGCTTTTGGGCTCGGACAAAACCTTTTCTGTGTTTAACGGCTCCAAAAAAGGGGGAGCAGGTAGGGAAAATTTGGTATCGTATATGCGTCTTGTTGTAAAAATTTTTAAAAAACGAAATTTTTTTAAATTTGTTTTTTTGGGGTCCTTAGCGGCTAGGGTTTTTTTTATTTTGGCCCTAAGTTAAAAATCCTTAAAAATGATTTCCCTTAATTTCGGCCCAAGGGGAAGCTGTGTTTGTTGTTGTTTATTACCCCAGTTTGAGTCAAGGGCTTATTTCCCCTCAATATGTAAATTTGGGCCCGGAAGGATATCAAAAAATGTTAGTCTCATTTTCCTTGTTGCCTTCCAAAACACGAAAGGAAATCGTGGAAAGAAATGGGGCGTCCCGAAGGGCTAGACATTTAGACCCCCCGGCCCGGGAGTGTTGGAAATTTCCCCTCCCGTATCCCCCCACAGGGGGGTTCCTTCTCGTTGTGTCCTTGTTTATTGTTTGTGTGACGGGGACGAAAGGGAAATAAATTTCAAATTGTTTTTTTATTCATTAAAGCTTTTGTTGACTAAGGAAGTTATCCTTATTCAGGTAAAATTTAAAAGAAAAAGGGGAAAAGGAAAAGAATTTTTAATTTTTTTATCGGGCCCTTTGTAGTGAAAAAGGGGCCCATGGTTGCCCATTATTAGGGCATTGTGCCCTTCACACTGTGACGAAACTGCCGGACCCACTATGTTGCCAAACCGACAAGGACTATGGGAGATGCCCTACTCACCCGGGAGACTGATCTCCCCCCGTAGGGCGGGATTTGTTTTCCCGGTTTTTTTAGTGAGCCCCGGTCTTGGCGCTGGAAGACCAGCATCCACGGAACCCGCAGTCAGCATCCTGTGCCCAGGCCCCAGTCGTTTTTCCAAACCCTGCGGACGGGGGGTGAACCTCGTCTCCTTTACTGGGACCCCTGCTTCACCCGGACTGGAAAAACCACCCCAAACCACGAGCGTTCCCCTTTACGGGTTTCCACCTCCAACGAACCTCCCGGTTAGGGATTTCGAGAGTTGGGTTTTTAAACCTTGTGTGGTGGGGAGTGTGGTTCTGGCGTGCGTGTGGGGGGTTTAAAAGGGCCGGCCCACTGTTTCTTTTTGTTGGTTTTTTTTGTTGTTGTTTTTGTTGTTGTTTTTTGTTTTGTTTTTTTTTTGTTTACTTCTATTTTGTTTAAGGCCCCCGTAGGGCAGCATTGTTTTAACCCTATCTTTCTTTTTGTTATTTTGCGGGAATGGTCCTTGGGGGGTTTAGGGGTTTAGGGGGGTTTAGTGGGTTAGGTTGGGAGTAGGGGGATCCTGGGACATTGGAGGGTTTTTGTGGTTATTAAATTTTACTTTTTTCCCAAAGTAAAGTTAGTTCAAAAATATCCCTTTTCTTTCAATCCCTTTTTTTTTTTTCTTTTCTTTTCCTCTCTGGGGCTATTTTTTCTCTTCTTTGTTATGACCCATACCCCATCGGGAGTGCTAGTGTGAGTGAGTAAATTGTAATGTAAATTTTAAAAAAACTTTTTGTCAAAACTTCTTCCCCCTTGGGGTCTGGTGGTGTGGGGGATAGAATGTTTCGCTCCGTTTTTTTGCCACTGCACATTCCCTTTTTAAAAAACACCCCCCCCCCCCCCCTGTCAGGTGTACTCAAAACGTGACAAGGGAAAGAGTCACCCAGAGATCATCAGAAAAAGAGGGGGCTTTAAACCCGGGAATTTAAAAACCCCACTCTACGTAAACCAAAAAGCCTGATAAAGATCGAGTCAGGGGTTTGGGCCATTTAAAAACAAAAGGAGGCAGTAAAATCTACAAGACTAAAAAGTATGCTGATCTGGAAAAACACCGGGGGAAGGTTTACAGGTAAAGTCCCCCTGCAAAAATTTGGGACTAGGGTTTTTGTAGGAAGGGTCTGCATACGCCTCATGAAACAGCTCCCCAGTTGCGGGAAAAAAAAAACCCGGGGCCCTGAAAAAAATGGCAGAAGGGGGCAGAGAGGTTTTTCAAGCTGGTTTGGGTAAAGGAGGAAAAAAAAGGGGAATTTTCAAAGGGTTTTTTTTTTTCCCTAAAAAATTTCATTTTCCCTGGGGGTTCAGGGGTTTAAAAGGGCCGCGAGTCATTAAGTGGAAAGGGCCCCCCCCCCCCCCCCCCCATGTTCAGAGGGTCAGGGGTTCGAATCCCCCCCATGGCTCGTCCCAAGGGGGGAAAAAAAGGGGGGGGGGGGGGGGGGGGGGGGGGGGGGGGCAGCAGGGGGACACCCGGGGTTAAAGAAACCGGGTGTGGGCCCAACCCCCCTGGGAGTGTCAGGAGAAAAGGGGCCCCGAAACATTTGTTTTAAAGGGGGCCTTTTTCTTTTCTGGGGGACCTCTGCTCCCCAGGGCTTTTCCACGATTTCTTTCTACTACTACAGCTAGTCCCCCTTCCCGTGCGGTTTTTTGGACAAGACTCCCAAACCGACTTTTTTATGTGTAATACGACACAGTGTTAGTCCCCCCCTCCCGTGTGATATTTTGGAAAAGGGACTATAAACCCGAGCCCCTATGTTTTTAGCTAGACAAAGTGCCCCCCAAAAAATCCCAAATTTTTAAAATTTACTTGGTATAAAATTTTGCTAATGCCCCTGGAAGTTTGGCAGGGCAAAATTTTTGATGAAAAATTCCAAGAAATAAAAATGTTATTAAATTATAATTTTTGGAAAGCGATTGAAAACCCCCCCTTGGAAGGGTTGCTTTTACTAAATTTTGGGTTTGGTTTCTGTCAAAACTAGTTCATCTAGGGTTTTGTTACTTCCAAACCCCCCCGACAATTTTTAAATTGAAAATCTCAAAAACATTTGTTTTAAAATTTTAAATATGGAACAAAAAACGTGTTTAAAATTTAATAGAAAAACGTCAGCAAAAAATATACGCGACGGGGAAGGGGAATCCCAAAATTTTTTTCTGCTATAGGAATGCTTGAAATTAACGTGGTTTAAAAAAATTACAAAATAGTAATCATAAATGGAAAAAGTTTTTCTTTCATTGTTTTAAAAAACCCCAAAAAACGGGACGTTTTTTTGGGGCCAGTTTTCCCCTTCCAGATAAAAAACACACCAAAAATTTGGGAAGGTTTCTTTTGAATAAAACAAATTTTTAGAAAAAAATCGAACTAAAAAACAAGAGGAATTTTTAGCGGAACCAAATTCATAATAAAAAATTTAAAAAAATTGGGGGGAAAACATATATATTAAAAAATATATATATATATATTAATATATAATATATTATATATTTTTTTTATTTTATATTATATTTAAAAAAGAACTTGCAACAAAAGGGAAATTTTTTTCTGTTTTGGTGTTTGATTGATAACTTTTGGAAACCAGCTTCATACCAAGATTTTCGGGCTCAAAACATGACATCGGGGTTAAAATCCAAAAAAACATTTTTTAATTTTGCATGACCTCCTTTAAACAAATACGTCAAAAGGCCCAAAGTAAAAAAATTGAAGATTTTTGAAGAGACCGTAAAACCTAAGCCCAATAAAATTTAAAAGAAAAAGAAAGGGGGTTTCAAGAAAATTCTACGAGTGCTTATAAATAAAAAAAAAGACCCACTTTTGCAATAAATAGGAAACTTTTTTTGGGAAAAGAAGAAAAGTTTGGGAAAAAAATTGTTTTAAAAAAAATTGAAAAAATTTAAACGAGATAAAAACTCAAAAGGGTTTTTCGGGTTAATTTTCCCCATCGTATACGGGACAAATGTATTTTTGAGAAAGGGGGAAGGTAGTACAAAGCAAAAACTGTAGTTTGTGTTTTTGAGAAAAAAAGACAGTAAAAAGCATGCCCCGGGGGAAATCCCTTTCCCACCACAAAACTTCGGGAAAAATTTTTAAAAACCATCTCAAGCCCCATTCCCCCAATATAGAAAAAAGTTTTTTTAAAACGAACGCATCATAATTCTTGGATTGATCAAAACTTTAAAAATTGACTATGTTTTTGTTTAATTTTTTTGTGCGCAAAATTTCATATATTTTCAATGCAGACGGAAAAAAATTTAATTCCTAAAATTAAAACTCTTTCCCCAAACAAGATAAAAAATGAGATAAAAATAGAATTTTTTAAAACCATAAACTGTTGATGAAATCTGCCCAAATACGAAACTGACTGGGCATGCTTAAATCCTTTAAAAAAAAATTTTGGGTAACAATCCCCCTTATTTTGGGTTAAATTTAAAAAGCTGTGTCCCCCATCCCCAGTCATTTCCCTTTTTAACCCTTTTTTTCCACTTTCTCTTTTGGTGTTTCCTCCCCAAAACCCTTTTTTATGGTTAAAATTTTTTGGATCTATATTAAAGCCCACAGAGAAAGTATAACCTAATATGAAAAAAAAACGGGAAAAGAGTAAAACCGGGTATTTTTGTGTTAGGGGATGTGAGGGGAGAGAAAGACGAAGTGAGTGAGAAAAACCTGAGAAAAAAAAAGAAAAAAGGGGTGGGAGGGAAGGGGGGGGGTGGGTTGTAGAAGGGGGGAATAAGGCAGAAAAGATACGATCATGAAAACTATTAGGTTACTTCAAAAAATTTTTCGCGCATGGTACTCTCTTTTCTAATTCAAATTTGGGGGATAAAAATTTTTTTATTAAAAATTTTAAAAAAATGTCTCCCGAGATCTTTTCCCAAAATTTCCCAAACCCTTTGTAACGTGTATGTATGTTAGATTTTTATTCATTGTTATATGTGTGTAAAAATGTTTGGGGCAACCCCCTTAAGTTAATTGGAAAAAGTGTTTATTAGAAAATGGGTTTTATAGTAGAAAAAAATTTAAAACATTAATGGGATATGCATTATAAACCCAAAGAAAATGCTCGATGGATTATATGAAACGTAAAAAAGAAATTAAAAAAAAAAAAAAATAACCAAGACAAAAAAAAAAAAAAAAAATTAAAAAAAGTAGCAGCGGAAATAGAGAGGCTTTGGGGGGCTGTTGCCCTCTCTGTGTACATTTTGGTTTGTGTCTGCGCATGTGCTTTTGAATGAGGTATTAATTTAAAATTTTGGGAAAAAGAGTAAAATGTGGGATCCCTCCTAAACAAAAAAAAACAAAAACTACTGAAAATTTTATCTTTAGATGCCAGGGAAAATACAACTGGCAAAGCAAATGCCAATTAAAAAAAGGACAGCAACCATGAATGGCCCCGTGATTTTAGTTTAAAAAGAAGATAGACAGAAAAAAAAAAGAGAGAAAAAAAAGAAAAAAAGAGTGAAACGAAAAAAAAAAAAGAGGGCGGACGCCCCAGTCAGTGGGTTTAAATAAAATTTTGAAAAATTTGAGGGAAAAAAACCCCCCTGCCCTGGAGAACGGAAAAAAAAACAACAACAAAAAAACCAGAAAAAGAAAACACCAAAGGAAATTGCCCTTTTAAAAACATATGAATACAAAACCTCTAGACTCTGCAAAAGGGGAAACGATATCTAAAGCCCCCAAAAAACTGCAAACAAAAACTAAGGGAAGAAAGGAAAAAGTGTTGAACGTGTAAAGTTGTGGAAAGGGGGAGTGGGTTTAGGTGGGGGGGAAAAAACAGCACCCCACCAAATTAATGAAGGAAAAGCATGCAAAAATAAAAATGTGGGGATGGGCCCTTAAACCCAAAAATTAGACCAAATCCATATGTTTCTTCTTTCAGTTTCCACTACACTTAAAAGTGCGTCCAATCCAACACAGTTACATAGTAAAATAGTTTGAAAAAGCCCCCTCCCCCTTAAACCAAATCGGTGCGTTTAGGGGGGGTCGACTGAAGGCAGCAATCAGGGAGGGAAAAGAGTGTAACGAAAGGGTCAAAAAAAAAGGGTGTAGAGGGGTTGAGAGACGGCTTTTTCCCCCAAAAATTTTTACCCTCTTTCACTAACCTTTACACCCCCTCCCCGGGGGTGAGAGGTGGGGGATAGAAAAGAAAAGAAGAATGAAGAAGAGGAGAGAGGGGAGAGGAGAGAGAGAGTGTAGTGAGGTGGGGAATTAGAGATGAGTGGGGGGGCCTTCCACGTCAACAAGTTAACAGCTTTCCTAAAAAAGAAATCGTTTCCCCTTTCCCCCATCAGTCTCCCCTCCCCTCTCCCCCTCTCTCTCTCTCTCTTCTCCCCCTCTCTCTCTCTCCTCCTCTCTTTCTCCTCCTCCCCCCCCTCCTCTCCCCCCCCAATTTTTTTCTTTTTTAAAAAATTTTCCACCCCGACCTTTTCCCCCCCAAAAATCAAATTTCCCCAAAAAATTAAAACCCCCCAAAACCAAATGTCGAATTTTTTTTTTTTTTTTGCCCCCCTTTTTCCCGGCCCCCCTCCTTTCTCTTTCTCTCCCCCCCCCTGCGTTTCCCATCCTCCCCACTCTCCTCCTCCCCCCCTTTTTGTGTTTCCCCCCGCAAAAACTTTAACGTTTTCCCCCTGGTAAAAAAAAGGGTTGGGGGAAAGGGGTAAACGGGGAAAAGGGGGGGGGTTTTGTTTGGGTGGGTTATGTGGGTTCTGGTTTTGCTGGTGGTCGGAAACTGTTCCCTCGGCCTTTCTTGGGGCTGGGTTTTGTTGTGGGGGGTTGCCCGGGGGGGCGCGGAAACAATTCTACCATCCCTTTAAAGGGGATCCTTTGACGAAAGGGCCCCTGGATTTTTTCAAATTTTTGAATTAAAAAAAAAATTACAAGGCCCCTTTTTTGCCAAATTTTTGAATGCCCCCAGCATCAATTTTAACCAACCCCTGTCTAAAAAAAGGGTTAAATTTTTTTAAAAAAAAAACCATTTCCAAATTTTTTAGATTTTTCTTTTAGAAAAGTTTTTGGTGACCTTTTTTTTTTTATTAAAATTAACAAATTTTTTGGAAGCTTGGGGTCCCTTCAAAAAAAAGTATTTTTGCATTTTTTCCCCCATCGCCCCATGACGGTCCCCCTTACACACTCACTTTCACACCGGACTCTCATGTGCCCCAAAACATCCCCCAACCTTTATTTCCCTTTTTTTATTATAACAAACCAAAAATACCCAATTTTTAAATTTACTACCCTCGATAATTTTATATTCTTCTTTTTCTTTGTGGGTTTACTTCTTTTTACATGAGGGGGTTTTTTAAAATTTTCCCCCCTTTTTTAAATGTTATTTAACAAAATCGGGCCATTCAATTAAGTATTTAAATTTTGATCTCCCGGGAAAAAATATAGGTTTAGGTCACTCTACTTTTTAAATTTATTCGCCCCCAAAATTTTACAAAAAATCCTTTCAAGGGCAAACTGACGACCGGGGTTTGTTTTTTCATAAAAAACAAAAATATTTTGGGGTCAAAAAAAACCCCCCTTTCTCTTTGAATCTCCAATAGGAAAAAAATTTCCCCTTTCCCCTTTTAGTACGGAATAAAGTTCCAAATACAAGGAACTGTTTAAATAATCTAAATTAAAATTAAAATTATCGATCGATCACGGATCCACATTTAACTAAACCGGGTGTTTTGAAATAAAAATTTTGGAAAAAATTCCGATCATGATCAAAACGGAAAAAAACGATCGAAAAATTTGAGATCGAGGTATAAAAACTTTTCAGGGTTTAAAAAATTTTTCAAAAATTTTTTTCAAAACAACTCAAACTCAACCCCAGGGGTCAAAGACTTTTGGCCCCCCAAAAAATTTGTTTTTTGGTTTAGTTCCCCTCTACTTCTTTGTTTCTTCTTCTCTTTTTTAAAAATAATTTTCTATTTTCCCCCGCCCCCCACCCCCCCCCACCCCCTTTTCTCTCTCCCCTCTCTCTCTCTCTCCCCTTTTTCTCTCTTCTCTCTCCTTTACTTTTCTCTCTCCCCTCTCTCTCTCTCTCTTTTCTCTCCTCCTCTCCCTCTTTCTCTCTCTCTCCCCCCTCTCCCTCACTTTGCCCGCTGCTTCCCTTTTAAAAGGGCAGGGGTGTCTCTTTTTTCCCCCGGAGTTTTAGTCACTAAATTTAAAAAAAACAACTAATAAAAGGAAGGGGGCACGCATCCCGTAAGGGTTTAGGGTTTTAAAACCTCCCATTAAAGTTCAACAAAGATCAAATATTGCCCGAGGGAGGGTTTTTCCCGGTTTTAAAGGCACAAAAAAACGACATTTCTTTTTTGGGCGCATGCCACATTTCTGTGCCAAGGGATTTCTTTTTTTCGGAATTTAAACCGGAATTATCAAGTGTCAAACTGGTGTAGAATTTAAATTTTCAAAAAGATTTTTTTTTTTTGTGTTCTGAACTACTCTATTTGCGACAAAAAGCCTTTTTTGAAACCCTTCTAAGGGTTTTGCAGAAAAATTTTCTTTCCCGGGGAATTGGCTCTACTAATGTATGCGTGTAAAAATTTTCCCCCCTTAATTTAAAACAGGGCAGGGCTTTTTTCATTTAAAAATGTTATGTTCTATTCTATCTTTTTCCCGAGCTTTTTTTTTTTATATAAATTTTTTTCTTCAAAAAACAATTGCAAGTTTTCTGGAAAGCCTTTTTTTGATAAAAAGTGTTCTGAAATTTTCGTGTTTTGTGGGGCTTTTTTTTAATGATGAAGGGGGTGGGTTTTTTACCTTTTGGGAAAAAAAGGGAAAACTTGGAAAAAAAAAAAATAACACACAACACACACAAACACACAAAACCCACACACCAACACACACAACACACCCCCACAGAAATCAATCCATAAAAAAAAAAAAGAATAATAGGGGTTTTTTAAAATTTTCCCCGATAGAAGTCGACCAGAATCACAATGTTAAAAATAAGAGGAAAAGAGGTCTGTTGAAGGAAACCCTATGCAGTACTGTTGACACAAAGGGTAAAGGGCCCAAATTTTTTTTGAAGCTGAATGCATCGTGGGAAAAACGACACTTTCAAAACTGTTTTGGGGAACCACCATTTGAATTTTTTCGGGGGAAAAAAAAAAAACTGAGAAAGGTAAAGGGGCAAAACAAATAAAACTTGCTTTACCTAAACCCGCAAAATTTGGAAACTAAAGCAAAGAAACGGGCCCTACCTAAAGAAGCTGATGTGCTGGGCATCACGGCAAAAACAACCCATCCATAACAAAACGGTTTAGAGTAGACCTCCTTCAAAAACCGGGAAGTAACCCCCCTTTAAAAAAGGGGGGGGGGGGGGGGGAAACGTTCATAGAGCTGTTCTCAATTACAGCAATCAGCCTTTAAAAAAAAAGAAACGTTCATAGAGCTGCTATCAAAACAGCAATCACTCTTTCAAAACAAAAAAGTTCATAGAGCTGTTCTCAATACACCAATCAACCTTTCAAAGACAAAACGGTCAAAGAGTTTGCCTATCAATACAGCAATCAATCTTTCAAAAAATAAAGTTTATAGAGCTGCTATCAATACAACAATCATCCTTCTAAAACAAAACGTTGTTTAGATCTGCTATCATACAGCAATAAACGTTTTAAAAACAAAACATGTATAGAGCTGCTATCAATACAGCAATTAACCTTTTCAGAAACAAACGTTCATTAGAGCTGCTATCAACACATCATTTAACTTATCATAAAAAAAAAGATTTTGCATCGAGTAGAACTGCCATCAATACAGCATGAACCCATAAAAAATGTATCGTTTATACAGCTGTCATCAATACAGCTCTAACCCCCCAAATTTACAGCATTAACCCATCAAAACATAACGTTCATACAGCTGCCATCAATACAGCATTAACCCACCAATAGAGCATTAACCCATCAACCATAACGTTCATTCAGCTGACATCAATACAGCATTAACCCACCAATACAGCATTAACCCATCAAACCATAACGTTCATACAGCTGCCATCAATACAGCATTAACCCATCAACCATAACGTTCATACAGCTGCCATCATTGCAGCATAAACCCAACAAACCATAACGTTCATACAGATGCCATCAATACAGCATTAACCATCAAACCATAACGTTCATACAGCTGCATCAATTACAGCATTAACCCGTCAAAACATAACGTTCATGCAGCTGCCATCAATACAGCTTTAAACCCCATCAAACATAACCTTCATACAGCTGCCATCAATACAGCATTAACCGATCAAAACATAACGTTCATACAGCTGCCATCAATACAGCATTAACCATCAAAACATAACGTTCATACAGCTGCCATCAATACAGCATTAACCCATCAAAACATAACGTTCATACAGCTGCCATCAATACAGCATTAACCATCAAAACATAACGCTCATACAGCTGCCATCAATACAGCATTAACCCATCAAAACATAACGCTCATACAGCTGCCATCAATACAGCATTAACCATCAAAAACTAACGGTCATACAGCTGCCATCATACAGCATTAACCCATCAAAACATAACGCTCATTACAGCTGCTATCAATACAGCATTAGCCCATCAAAAACAAAGTTCATAGCGCTGCTATCAACACAACAATTAATCATCAAAAACATAATGAACATGGGCTAGAGCTGCTGTCAATGCAACAATACAGCAATGAACCATTCAAAAAACAAAATGTGTATAGAACTGCTATCAACAAAGCGATCAGTCTATCAAAAAACAAAACGTGCATAGAGCAGCTATTAATTACAGCAATTGAATCTATCCAATACAAACGTGTATAGAGTAGCGCTTCCATGAACACAGCGATCAACCCACCTAAAGCAAATATTCAATGGAGCTGTTATCGATAAAGCAATCATTCCATCTAAAGCAAAACGTGCAAGCGTTTGTATCAGGTTAACTTAGAGTGTTGTTCTGCATAACGAGAAATCATCATCATTTACAATTCAATTAACACGACACTCACACGACAATCAACACCATACGTTATTTTATTTATAACGTTACTCCCATTCAACACATTTTAAAACAAAAAACAAAAAACATCAACAATATTCAATGTGACTCGGGAGTGCCTCGTGTACACGTGTCCAACACAGGTTTGGAACACCGAATGTTTGTCTCAGGTTTACTTTGTGTCAATAGAATTCATAAATGTTCTTGATACTCACTGTCACCGATCGGCAGTAGTAAAACCAGCCGTTCAGTGTTTGGAGTTAATGGTAGTTCAGAAATAGAGAGCGTGTGCGCGTGTGCATATGTGTATATGGTGTGTGCGAGTGTGCGTGTGTAAGATTGGGGTTTTGGTTAAGGTGGAAGGTTAGGCTAGGTAGGGTGCTGGGGGAAATAAGATTACACAATATTCTTGAGTTCCAATCTTGACTTGTTGAAGGGATGGAAGCGGGAGGTTGGTTTCATTCCCGATTGTTACACTTTTGTTACTTGGGCCTACACTAGAGAAGGCGGGGCAGGATATCGGCTGTTGTTGGTGTTGTCAAGTCTGTGAGTTGTTGTGGTAAATTGTCGTGGGG
>JAFLJL010003027.1:7500-12500 GCA_018398815.1 Conus ventricosus | reverse complement strand
GTTTTCAGGTTGTTGTACGGGGTGTGTTCACTAACAACGATTTCCATTTATGGCTGCAGTTATTTACTATTTCTGTTTTAGTATTAAGAGTTGCTAAGTGAGGTTTACATAGTATTAGCCATTTTGCAGTTAGGCATAGGTTGCATCTTTTTGAAATATTGCTGTATGGCAGACAGACAGTAACTGCTCAACGGACAGTGAACATTCAGAAGAAAAGTGTGTGTGTGTGTGTGTGTGTGTGTGTGTGTGTGTGTGTGTGTGTGTGTGTGTGTGTGTGTGTGCGTGCGTGCGTGTGTGCGTGCGTGCGTGCGTGCGGTGCGTGTGTGTTGTGTGTGTGTGTGCGTGTGTGTGTGTGTGTGTGTTAGTGCGCGTGTGCGCGGGTGTGCGAAGGCGCTGGCGTGTAGGAGTGTGTGAATGTAGGTGTATTTGGGTATTTTCGGAGGTGTTATAAGTGTGTATGTGTGTGAGGGTGAGATGCTTCCAACGTTTCGTTGAACAGTGTTTGGTTTTGAATACCTTCCGGACAACATGTTTGTATATTGGCATTATTTTGTACGGTACGTGTGGAAGTATGGCTCACAACTTTTTTTTTTTTTTAATAAAATTCATTGGGTTGTGAAAGTTAAAGTTGGGACTTAACCTGCTGATACTAAGAATGACATAAAACAGCCTTTTCTCGGTGTGATTGGAGGATTGCAGAGGCTTGTGAATGATTTGCTCAGCGCAGTACACTGGCGTGTATAAGGTGTGACACAAACCCTTTTTTGGGGGGTGGGGGGGTGGGGGGGGGGGAGGGGAGTAATATGGACAACCGACTCCTCTGATAATTATCTTTGCTACAATTGTGATTCAGGAACAGTGATTTTTATTTATGATGAGGATGTTGAGGATTATAATATTTAAGATTTCTTTCTATTGGCGTGCTAATAACATACACAAAAACTATTCTACATGTGGAATCGAAGTGGTTATAAACTCATTACCTATTGGTCAATTATCACTAATGCCAGTATTGATCAGCATCATCATCACCATCGTCGTCGTCATCATTATTAGTCCTAGTATTGCTCCGATTGATGTTGCTGCTGATGCTGCTCGATATCGTTTTCAACGTGGATCATGATTACACACCAATATTGGTAGTAGTAATATTTCTATTGTTATTGTTATCACTATAATTTTTGTTGATTGTTATTATTATTATTATTATTATTATTATTATTATTATTATTATTATTATTATTATTATATTATTTTTTTATCAGTATTACTATTACAATGATTATTATTATTGGTGGTGGTGGTGGTAATGGTGATGGTAATAACATTAATATTGATATTAACACCCTGCAGTTGATCTCCGTGTTTCCTACCCATCAATCTAATCTGAGTGTCCTTGTAATTTTTTTTTCCCTTCAAGGCACTTCGCTTTGATTTGAACTGCAGACTGATGTATTTGCTTGCTGATTTTTAATGATTTCGTGAGTGCATACTATTGTTTTTATTTTTGTTTTTCTGCCAATGTAAGGAAGCCAATATTCTTCAGTCATAGGGTTAAATGTGCAAAAGACTGTCCATGAACCGGTGTAGGTGCCTGTGCATGTGGGATTATGTGTGTGCGTGCGCGAATGCCTGCATGCGTGCGTGTGTGTGTGTGTAAATGCGTGCACGCGCGTGAGTGTGTGTGTGTAAGTAAGTGGTATGTAAGTGTGTGCGTGCGTGCGTGCGTGCGTGCGTGCGTGCGTGCGTGCGTGCGTGCGTGCGTGTGTGTGTGTGTGTGTGTGTGTGTGTGTGTGTGTGTGTGTGTGTGTGTGTGTGGGTGTGTGTGTGTGTGTGTGTGTGTTGGTGGCGAGCGCGCAAGTGAGTGAGTGAGTGTGTGTGTGTGTGTGTGTGTGTGTGTGTGTGTGGTGTGTGTGTGTGTGTGTGTGTGTGTGTGTGTGTGTGTGTGTGTGTGTGTGTGTTTTGTGGCCTAGATCTGTAAATGGTTTTTACTGTGGAGTACATGTTTAAGAGCCTCGCAGTTCTTATCTTTTTGATGAATGATCACATTTTTTTCTGGAGAGTAAAATGTGTTTAGGAATGAGAGTACTAGCAGATGTATGTGTAAACATTGTTGAGTGAAAGGGTAACATAAGGAGGTTTTTTGAGGTTTAGGAAATGTAAATAGTTTGTAGTCTTGGGTGTTTTGTTTAAGAAGGTGCACATTTTGTTGTTATTGTCTTTTTGGATTTCAACCATAGTTCTTTTTCTGGAGAGCTGAATAGTATCTAAGATATAAGAGTGCCAGTATATGTATGTGCAAAACATTGCTGTGTGAAAGGGTAAAAGATAAGAGTGTTTTTGAAGTTTAGGAAATGTAAAATAATTTGTAATCTTGGGTACATAGTTAATTAGACGCACATTTCTGTCCTTTTTACTGGATATTATTCGTGGTTCTTTTTTCTAGAAGAGGTTTCACTGCTCCTGCAGTATTTTGAAAGCAACAGTTTTGTTGTTGTAAGAATGGCATACAAGCTCCGCCGAAGCAAGGCCTGTAGTCACCGTCTGAAATAATCTTTTTGTGTTTTTGTGTGTTACATTGAATGTTAAATCGTCATGTTTTGTATGTTACTTGCTCAACATGTTTGAGTTTTTCGTTTCAATACAATATAAAACAGAACAGGGTTTGCTAAGACATATGGGGAATGTGTTACTCACAATGATAATTATTAAATGAGTAGTCTCTCAATAGCCTCAGCGAATGTACAAGGCCTTGGAAATTTTCAGAAAAGAAGGGATGTTTTCCAATTTCTTAGACAGAAACAAAAACTCTATATATTATTTACAAGACATCATTTCACACAAAAGCTAGAGAAACAAGTAAGAGCCGAATGGGGATATGATTGTTATTTCGCTTCATATACGTCACAATCAAGGGGGGTTGCAATATTATTTAATAACAATTTTTGATTTCAAGGTGAAAAAAGTTTTAAGGACACAGAGGATAATTACATCATCATTATTATTCGTACTATGGAAAAAGAATTAGCCCCTGTAAACGTTTATGGTCCAAACACTGACACTCCCAATTTTACACAGATTTACAAGTAAAGTTCAACAACTGACTTACGGACGTAATCTTATTTGGAGGGGACTGGAACTTAGTTTTAATTCCGCATTAGACTATTACAATTATAAACATAACAATAACACACGAGCTCAAGAAAAGGTGATAGAATTGTCAAATGAAATGGGATTAATAGATGTATGGAGAGAAATCAATCCAGAAACACTAAGATACACATGGAGAAGACCAAATCCACCACAACAGCTAGACTAGACTTTTTTCTTATCTCAGAAAAACTTAATTTCCAATGTACGTGATGCTGATGTAAACATTGGTTAAAGAAGTGATCATTCTCGCATCTCATAACATTAGATTTTAGCGAGGACACAAAATCAAGAATTTTTTTGGAAGTTTAATGCATCACTGCTAAGAGATGAAAGATATGTGGATTTGTTAATGAAACTATCAAAAATACAAAAGAACAATATGCTGCATTAATATACGAAAGAAAAGAAATTGATAATATTCCTTTAGAAAACTTGTTTTACTATTTTAGATCAGTTGTTCTTGACACTTTGTTTATGGAAATAAGAAAAGCGTCAATGGATATAGTGCAAGAAAGAAAAATGAAAACGCACAGACAGAAAATAATTAGAAGAAGAAATATCAATCATAGAAAACAAACTTAGCAAAACAATTGAAGAACAGCATCAACTACATAATAAAAGAGAGATCTTGTAGCATTGAGGAAATCAAAAATACAAGGAATATTAGTAAGAAGCAAAAGTGAGATGGGCTGCAGAAGGGGAAAAGATAAACTAAATACTTTTGTTACCTTGAAAAAAGACACTACATTAGTAAGCAAATGTATAAGGTCATTTCAAAAGATGGAAATTGTCTTGAAAAGACAGAGGATATCCTACAAGAAACTAGAGATTATTATGAAAACTATATAATGAAAAAAGAATGTAAAGCCACAGATTTAGAAAACTATGTTAATAACCTTCCAAAACTGACAGAAACACAGGCAGCCTCACTTGAAGGTAAGCTTACTCTTGAGGAGCATCGCAGGCACTCAAAAAACATGAAAAATGGAAAAAAGCCTGGAACAGATGGGATGACCGCAGATTTTCTTAAATTTTTCTGAAAAAAAATAGTGTGTTCTAGTTGTTCGTAGTCTAAATGAGGGCTTTGAACAGAAACAGATGTCGATTACACAGAGAGAAGGTATCATAATTTGTCTCCCTAAGGGAGATAAACCTAGAGAGTATTTGAAAAACTGGCGTCTTATTTCCCTTCTTAATGTTACTTACAAAATAGGATCGTCATGCATTGCAAATAGAATTAAATCAGTTTTGCAAAAACTAATAAATGAAGATCAGACAGGGTTTATCAGTGGCAGATATATTGGTGACAATGCAAGACTTATTTATGATGTAATCTATTACCTAAAGAAAAAAAAATTGCCAGGACTTTTAGTTTCACTAGATTTTGAAAAAGCTTTCGACTCTATTAACTGGAAATATATGCATAAAGTAATGAAAGTTTTTGGATTGGGAATGACATTTGTAACTGGATAAATGCTTTTTATACTAATATAAAATCTTCAATCATTGTGAATGAAAAGCGTCGCAAAACTTCCCTATTAAACGCGGATGTAGGCAAGGAGATCCAATATCTCCTTACTTGTTTATTTTATGTGCAGAACTATTGGCATGTAAGATAAGAGAAAATCAAACCATACAAGGCATACAGCTGTCAGACACGCAATGTAAAAATCAGTCAATTTGCAGACGACACAGTGCTATATCTAGAAGGAGATAAAAAATCGTATGAAACAACTTTTAAAATCCTCCAAGAGTTTCAATGTATTTCAGGATTAAAACTTAAATTATGAAAAAAACTTGCAATGTGTGGACAGGCAATAAATGTAATAGTGGAATGCAGATTTTTA
>JAFLJL010003026.1:5000-21912 GCA_018398815.1 Conus ventricosus | reverse complement strand
GATTTCCTACCATGAGGTTCAGTGGCTGGTACCTTTCTCTTGAACTGGCTGTCTCTATCGGCCTCTCACCTGTCTTTTTACCTGCCGCACGTGCAGCATTCCTCTTGGCTTGAGGTATTCTCACTCTGTGACGTAGGGTGGCATGTTGGCCGCCATCGGTTAGGGAGGTTTGCTCTTCACTCGAGCGGAAGATGTCCCTGGGAGCGCCTTCTCCGGTTTTGGTTCTCCACCACATCGCCGAAGGTACGGTCGGTACCTTCATCCCTGCAGTCGAGGGAGGGACGTCACGTCATCTTTTCCGCATCTGCTCTGCTGGTCCTCTCGACTGGACAGAGGGCAGAGAGTCGCTTGACCAGCCACCTTCTTGGGTCACCCACGGGTAGCTGGTAAGCATCAGTTTCGTGGTTTGTTTGTTGTTTTTTTTTGTTGTTAGCTGGCTAGTTCTTCTCTTTTGCGCAATTTCCTTTTGGTTTCAAAATTATAAAAGAAATATTGTTTGAGACCATTTTTCTCTGGCCATTCAAAATTATATCCAAAATTCTTTCTCCTTTCAATGCATCTGTGATGCGGTAGTCGGTGGGGATGGGGGAGAACCTGGTGATTTAGGGTTGGGACTTGCTTGGTCTCGCTCGTCCTCCCCTGTCACAATCACCGGTCTCTTATTCTTCGGCCACCGTCTGTTCGTGTTTGCAAGGGGAACGAGTGTTTTGTGTTTGCGAGCGTGCGTACGCGTGATTAGTCATTTGGATGCGTGGTTGGAGAATTGTTATTTTTGAAATGTTACTATAAAATGTGGGGATAATCGTGCCATTGAATTATGATTATTTGCAATTGTGGTGGCAGTTATAAAGCAATGGTTGCTGTATTAGTTCAGTTCCTAAGAAAGGAAAATGTTGAACGTGAGTGAGGGAAGGATGAAGATATAAATTGCTATTCGTTTGTTTAGCCTGTTAATGTAATCTCTTACCTGCTTCGTGTGAGGAGACCTTTAGTGAACATTCCTCATTTGGTTTGTTTACTGTGTTATGCTCAGGTCTGTGTTGAGCTGGTGTTACTAATGTATTCAGCAAACACCTCCCCTCGCCCACCATGCGAGTGGCTGTTAGGATTAAGCAGCAAATTTCAGACTGTACTGACTGCGGGGTTCTAGTACCCTTCTTTCCTTCCAGTTCCTTCCGTTTTCTCTCCTCCCGAGGGCTTCACCCGAAGCTTGCGCTGTTGGGGCCGCGCAGTGTGAGGAGCACGTGGACCTTGCTGGATGGTCCTAACCCCTGTCCGGGACCTTCAGCGACAACGCCTCGTCCCACGGGCTGCGTTCTCCACTGTCCTCGGACTTCCTACAGCTCATGTGACCAGTGTGGTTATCTCTGTTGCGTGCAATTTGGGTGTGTGTGTGTGTCAAGGGTGTCGGCATTGAAAGACTCTGTTCAAGAACAGACCCGGTTTGGGGCACCTGATTCGACACGGTACTCTCAGAGGACTTTGGAGAGAGAGGGTGAGGGGGAACCACATGAAGCACAAAAGGAACGTGTGTTGGAAACGCGTATTTATGATTATGGTTATGTTGTGTGCGGTGAAATGCTTGTTTGTGACTATGTGTATGTTGTGTGTGTTGAAATGCTTAATTGTGATTGTGCATGTTGTGTGTGTTGGAATGCTTATTTGTGACTATGTGTGTGTTGGTGTGAATAAATGGTGTATTGTATTGTAATCTTTCTTGTGTGGTCTCTTGCGGGGCGTGAGAGGTCAGTCACTCCCTTCACTCCCATCTAGACCGATCCTGTCAGGGCTGACCTCCAGGGGTCGGTCGTGACAGCGGAGAACAACAGCACAGGGAAGATGATGAGGAGACCAGCGTGTTATAATCCACACACACCCTCTGTGGCGGAGAACAACAGCACAGGGAAGATGATGTGGAGACCAGCGTGTTATAATCCACACACCCCTCTGTGGCGGAGAACAACAGCACAGAAACAAGGGGTGTGAACACTGGATGAACCGGTGTCGTATAATATCTGGGAACCGTGATGTCTGGGAATGCGTTCCCAGATTTCCCGTGATTTCTAGGAACGCGTTCCCAGATTTCCTGAACTTCCAATCATCAAATCTGGGAACGCGTTCCCAGATATCACGGTAAATTTGGGAACGCATGCGGAAAAAAAAAGTGACAAGAAGGCCAAAGATCTCAATTGCACCTAAATAAATTGTTTCCTACCGTATCTCAAAAATCCATTCTTTTTTGTCTTCTTTCTGCCCTTCTGAGCTCTGAAAAGACCACGTTTCCAGATATCACGGGCCTTCCCAGATATCACAGTACATTTTGGGAACGCGTTCCCCCAAAAAATCTGTGATATCTGGGAAGCCTTCCCAGATATCATTTTCCCAGATTTTATGCGACACGGAACAACAAACTATGACCTGTCCAGTGACCGGAACAACAAAGCGTGACTGTAGGAGAGGGACATCACATCATGTCATCTTTTTCCCGCATCTGCTCTGCTGTCCTCTCAACTGGACAGAGGGCAGAGAGTCGCTTGACCCGCCACTTTGGGTCACCCACGGGTAGCTGGTAAGCATCAGTTTCGTGGTTTATTTGTTGTTTTTTTTTTTTTTGTTAGCCGGCTAATTCTTCTCTTTTGTGCAATTTCTTTTGGTTTTCAAAATTATAAAAGAAATATTGTTTGAGACCACTTTTTCTGGTTAATTCAATCTTTAACCTGGCCAGTCAAAATTATAATTATCTTAAAGTCTTTCTCCTTTTTATGCATCTGGTGATGCGGTAGTCGGGGGGGGTGGGGGAGAACCTGGTGATTCAGGTTGGTACTTGCTTGGTTCGTCGTCCCCCCTGTCAAAATTTTGCGTCTGCATTCTTCGCACGTCTTTTTGGTGGCAAGGGAAATGATTTTTATTTTTGCGAGCGGGTGCGTACGCATGAATGTGTTTGGACGTGGGTTGAGATTTGTGTCATTTTTGAATGTTGTCATAAATTGTGGATAATTGGTGCCATTGAATTATTTTATTTGCAAGTGTGCGTTATAGAGCAGGGGTTTGCTGTATTGTTCGTTCATAAAGGAAAATTTAAACGTGAGTGAGGGAAGGATGAAGATATAAATTGATATTTGTTTGTTTAGTTTTTTGTTAATGTACTCTTACCTCTTCTGGAGGAGCCCTTTAGCATAATTCTGTTTGGTTGTTGACTGTTTAAAATGTCAGGTCTTGTTAAAAGCTGATGTGAACAATATTCGCAAACTTTTCCCCTCCTCCCCCCCATCATGCTGGTTGGCTGTTAGGATTAAGCAGCAAATATAGGACGTACGATTTTGCGGTGTTCCAGTCCCTTCTTTCTCTTTCCTTCCGCTCCTTCCTTTTTCTCCTTCCCGGGGGCTCCACCCAGTGACGCTTTTTGGGGCCCGGGCGCTTTTGGGGTGGGAGCAGGGGTGGATTTTGGCTTTTCAGGGCCCGTGGGGGAAACTTTCAGCGGCGGGTGTCCACGGAGGCCTTACTGTACGGACCCTGAGGCTTGTGACCGGTGGTGGGCTGGGGGGGTTTGGGGGTGTGGGGGGGGGGGGGGGGGGGGGGGGGGGAGGTGGGGGGGGGGGGGGGGGGGGGGGGGGGGGGGGGGGGGGGGGGGGGGGGGGGGGGGGGGGGGGGGGGGGAACACATGAAGCATGGAAGGATGCGTTTGTGTTGGATGGTTGATTGTAATGGCGTGGTGGGGGTTTTGGGGAAGCTGTTTGTGCTATGTGTATGGTGTGTGTGTTGAAAGCTATTGGATTGTGCTGTTGTGTTTTTGAAGCTATTTTGTGACTAGGTGTGTGCTGGTGTGAATAAATGGTGTATTGTACGTATCTTTTTTTGGGGTCTCTTGCAGGCGTGTGAGGTCGTCATCCTTTCATCCATCTAGCCGTCCTGTAGGGCAGACCTTCAGGGGTCGGTCGTGACATTTGTGGGGCTCGTCCGGGATGGGGAAGGGCTCTAAATCTCTCTCTTCGTTTCCCCGGAGAAACCTGTCCGTTCGTCTATTTTGTTTGTTTGTCAGTTTGTGTGTTGTTTTGGTGTGGTTGGCTGGTGACTCTATGTATAGATCTTCGGTGGCCTAAAGGGAAACACCCGGTTTGTGACTGGGAGTCAGTCTGGGGCGAAGGGGATCGCCGGTCAGACCTCTTTCCGCCGGTGCCTCACGCAGATACGGCGTAGACTTTCCTTCTGGTCCCACTCAGTCTGCCCGTCGTTTGATTAACCAGTTTCTCTCCGGGGTTTGAGTACGGTGGGTATATCAGCGTTAGTGCATTTTTTTTTTTCCGGATTCCTACTGCCAATTGTTTTTTTGTCGGTGAGCCCCACCAAAACTGTTGCTCGTACTGTGGAGCGCGGTATTGCCAGAGTGGGCAGCTGGAATTTTTTTTTTGGTTTTTTTCCGGGGGAGCCCCACCCATGTTGCCTGTTGTAGAGCGCGTGTGCCGAGTGGAGCAGCCGGACATTCCCGTTGACATTTTTTTTATATTGCTATTTTCATTTGTCACCAGAGACGTGACATTCCGTGCGGTTTTCTGTTTTTAAAGGGGAATTGTCTTTTCCTGTATTTGATAAGTGGATTATTGTCATGGCAACGTCGGTGCTGGGGGTTATGGCGACCCCGTGCGTCGAAGAAGAAGGTCTTCAAATGTAGTCCCTTTATTAGTACCATACTTCGATACAGTGATTTCCCACTTATCCAGTGCTTACCCGATAGTCCAGTGGTATTTTCATACTCTTCCTAGGGATCTTCCTGCTGAGACCCTGATGGCACTTCCACTGGGAGGCGTCAGGTAAAAGCGAAGCAACTGTGGCCTCTGTTGGTCGCAGAAACCGAAACCTTCTCCTCTCCATGCTTCCCCTCCGTAAGGAGATGCCCTGGGAAACTTTCCTCATGGAAAGTCGAGACCCAAGGACGGGTCAAACGGGTCATCCCCCGTGTCGGGATGGTGAATCCCGCTCAGGAATCGCCTCTGTCCTGATGTTTTTGGGGCAACAGCGACGTGAGGATGCAGCCCTCCGTCGGAAGAGAAGCTAGCGTAAGGAAGAGGCTGCCAGACAGGAAGCCCTGCGGAGGGGAAAAGCTAGATAGGATGGAGGTCTGCGAGGGAGGAGACTGACAGACAGGAAATTCTGCGTAGGGAAGAGGCTATGCTGCGCAAAAGAGGAGGCTGCCAGGCAGGAGGCCCTCCATCGGGAAGAGTTAGATCAGCGCAGAGAGGAGCTGCCAGACAGGGAAAGGGGCTCGTTGGGAAGAGATGGAACAACTTCTTTCGCGGACTCCCGCATCTGTAAATCGGGGTTAATCACCAGGGAAGTGATAGAGTTAGAGGCCCAAAACTAAAGCTTCCAGAGTTCGACCTAGTGAGGACATTGATATGTTCTTAACATTTTGACAAGGTAGCTACTTCATACCAATTGTCTGAGGAACAAAAGGCCATGCACCTTTTTTCTGGATTATCAGGTGCTGCAAGGGAGTGTGTGCTCACTCTAAATGAAGGCGCGTCTTATGCAGACATGCAGTTGGGTCTGCGTAAGCGTTTCCACCTTACCCCAGAGAGTACAGGAGGAACTTTTAGGTCCATGAAAAAGAATAACGACGAGACCTTCGTGCAGTTTTGGAGATAGCTGCGCAAAACGCTAGGGTCTGGCGTCAGTTGGCTAAGCTGGAGCTTGAGGATCTTATTCATCGAATAGCTTACCAACACCGTGTCCCCAGTTGAGGATCCGTATAGGCGAGACAGCACCTCAGGATTTCGCGGCTGTGATTCATACCGCTGAGTGTTTGCTGAAGCCCGTAGGGCTTTTGGGCACCGCCCAGATACGGACAGGAAGACCCTCACAGGATTTGGTGGGAATAAAGGCGCCGACGACCCCTAGCGGTCGAACAAGGGAGGCGTTCTTCGGAGACCTCAGCACCCCGACTGTGTTTTCCTTGTGGTTCGTCCCGGCCAAAATTAGGAAAGATTGTCCTAAAGCCGCCGGTAGTCATGGGGGTAGTCCCTTTCCCGCGTCCTCGTGCCTCGGCTAAGTGGGTTCCATCCCAGCTTCTGGTGGTACGGAGTGTCCAGTTTTTTCTTTCTGTTGTGGTTCTTCCTTGGTCGACACCATCGGGATTCGGGAGCATCAACGATCTTTGTGGGTAAGGATTTGGTTTCCCCTGAGGCTCAGCGGGGCGCCAGTTACGATGTGTGCGGGTTGGGGGCTGGTTTCACCACCACCCGTCCTTCTGTACTCATTCCTATCTCCACCCCCTACTTCTGTGGCGAAGTGTGGGCCATCGCGGTGGAGCGACCCCAGTATTCCCTTCTCATAGGGGAATACTATCACCTTTGCGGACGGACGCAGTCAGTCCGTTTCTACGGATCTTTCCTGTACAGGCGTGTGGGGAGTTACCACACGCGCCCAAAACTAAGAAGCAGGGAGCAGGAATTGCGTCCGTTCTTCAGCCGATCTCTGACGAGGTCTTTCTAGGACGATCCTGCTAGCATGGTCCGTCTTCAGGCCCGGGGGCTTGGATGTCCAATGCCTGCGACAAATGGTTTGATCGTCCGCTCAGTCTGCCCGACACGCAAAGGGGAGCTTCAAGCTCCACAAGGGGATCCTCTTTTGGGTTTTCACTCAGGCAGATCGTGTGGCCAGCAGCTAGTAGTTCCCCCAACGCTTGAGGGAATCTGTTCTCCGGCAGGCCAATGATTCAACCAGGCAGGCCATATGGGCTCAAAGCGGACTCTCGAGCGGGTAAGACAGGAAATTCTTCTGGCCGGGGATGAGTTTCAGGTTAGGCAGTACTGCCCCAGTTGCGATGTCTGCCAACGGACAACGCCTAAGGTCACTTGAAGCGTGTTTCCCCTAGGGGCAGTGCCATTGGGTTGGGGACCATTCAGCAAGGTTGGGGTCGACCTGGTGGAAACCCCTCAATCCACCTTCCGATCGCGGTCACCGCTACATCTTGTAGTGGTAGAATACCGACTCGATACCCAAGGCTGTCCCGCTTAGGGCTATCGATGCCCCCACTGTTGTTGAAGCTCTCTGGCAGATTTGGACGCGCACTGGCGTGCCCAAGAGAAGTACGGCCCGGGTGTTTGTACTGGAGAGCGATCATCATCCTCTCCAGTACCTGGGCCGGATCCGGCCAGTCAGTCGTCGACTCATGGGTTGGGGATGGAAGCAGAGTCATGTGTTCACTTTCGCCCTATCAAGGGTTTCCCGCAATACGGATGCTGACTATCTCAGCCGAGCTCCGTAGTCAGCCCCACCCATTTGGGGAAATCAGTCAGAGGGACAATTCCCCTCAGCCAGGGTTATGTCCCCGGCCGGGCCCGCACACTCACTGCGACGCATTTAGTTCGTCCAACGCTTTGCCTTGTGACTCGGGCTAGGCCCTTAACTAGTCAGCCACCACACAGCCAGACGCTCTGTGTGTTTTTGGGCGCTTCGAGACTGGTGCAACATCTTTAAGTTATATTTACTGTTCACGAGGTTTTTAACTATAATTTCTGTATGAGAGCAATGGCGCAGTGAGTACTTGAGAGTGTGACAAAAGCTGGCATTTCAGTCTTCTCTGTGAGTACCATAATTAAGTTCGTGTTTAAAACTTTCTGACAGAACTTTGCGACCGGCGCAACCTGTGCTGCACGTGCGCCCCGTGCGTCGTTGGCCGGCCTGGGCACTTGACGCCACTATAACCTTCGCAGAAAATAGCTCACAGGGTGTTGTGAACAGAGACAATTCCGCTTTTCTCGGTTTATCCGCGCTAGCTGTGTGGAGTCGTTGTGTAAACATTGGTCAGCTATAGGCGCGATACAGACAGCAAAGCAGGTGTGGTTCGCTATTTCCACGCTTTCAGTACAAGCGCGAGAAGCCCCCTTGGGCCCTTATCCCCTGACACACTAGGGTGTCAGATACAAGACCGCTCACAGACTAGACCCAGGCTTGTTGGGTGCGAGCGCACAATTTGTGTTCTTCTCCTTTTCCGTCTCACGCTTTTGAAGAATTTGACTCAAGCGACTCAATGCAGCAGTCAGAACTGCCGTGGTCCCTTTTTGGTCTGTGTAGTGACAGTTGTCGGTAGTGAATCGCCACTGGCTCAGATTGCTACTTTTATCGTCTGAAGGTTTGTTTAGTTGTTTGATAGATGTAGTATTATGTATCTCCCCGTATAATTCTATCGTGGAATGTTTGTATTGGATTTATCGTACTCTGTCGATCACAGAGGGTTGGGTTCGGTCGCATTGTTGTGATTTTGCACATGCGTCAAGGTTCAAAGGAGCACTGTATCTCAGAGAAAAAAGATGCTTTTAGAAGGGGGGTTTGTCACGAGTTTGTCACGAGGCCTATGACGATTGACCCATCTAGGGTGGTGGAATTATTCATTTATTTATTGTCGTTGTTGTTGTCGTGTATCCGTCCCTTGATGTGGCTTGTAGTGCGTTTGCACCTTAATGTCGTTCAGCTCAGGTTAGGTTTACTTTCTCTCTCTCTCTCTCTCTAATTCCACTGCCCGTGCAATTCATTCTGCGGGTTTACGGGTGGCTGGTACCTTTCGCTTGAATAGCTGTCTCTATCGGCCTCTCGCCTGTCTTTTAACCTGCCGCACGTGTATCATTCCTCTTAGGCTTGAGGTATGCTCACTGTGACGTAGCGTGGCGTGTTGGCTGCCATCGTTTAGGGAGGTTTTCTTTTTCACTCGAGCGGAAGATGTCCCTGAGAGCGCCTGCTCTGTTTTTGGTTCTACACCACATCGTCGAAGGTATGGTCAGTACCTTCATCCTGCAGTCGGCTGTAGGGGAGGGACATCACATCACGTCATCTTTTTTCTGCATTGCTCTGCTGTCCTCTCAACTGGACAGAGGGCAGAGAGTCGCTTGACCCGCCACTTTGGGTCACCCACGGGTAGCTGGTAAGCATCAGTTTCGTGGTTTATTTGTTGTTGTTTTTTTTGTTGTTAGCCGGCTAATTCTTCTCTTTTGCGCAATTTCTTTTGGTTTTCAAAATTATAAAAGAAATATTGTTTGAGACCACTTTTTCTGGTTAATTCAATCTTTAACCTGGCCAGTCAAAATTATATCTTAAAGTCTTTCTCCTTTTTATGCATCTGGTGATGCGGTAGTCGGCGGGGATGGGGGAGAACCTGGTGATTCAGGGTTGGTACTTGCTTGGTCTCGCTCGTCCGCCCCTGTCACAATTGCCGGTCTCGCATTCTTCGGCCACGTCTGTTTGTGTGTGCAAGGGGAATGAGTTTTATGTTGCGAGCGTGCGTTTCGCATGATTAGTCGTTTGGATGCGTGGTTGGAGAATTGTGTCATTTTGAAATGTTGTCATTAAAATGTGTGGATAATTGTGCCATTGAATTATTATTATTTGCAAATGTGGTGGCAGTTATAGAGCAGCGGTTGCTGTATTTGTTCAGTTCATAAGAAAGGAAAATGTTGAACGTGAGTGAGGGAAGGATGAAGATATAAATTGATATTTGTTTGTTTAGCCTGTTAATGTAACCTCTTACCTGCTTCGTGTGAGGAGACCTTTAGCGAACATTCCTCGTTTGGTTTGTTGACTGTGTTATGCTCAGGTCTGTGTTAAGCTGATGTGAACAATTTATTCAGCAAACACCTCCCCTCGCCCATCATGCGAGTGGCTGTTAGGATTAAGCAGCAAATATCAGACCGTACTGACTGCGGGGTTCCCGTACCCTTCTTTCTCCTTTCCTTCCAGTTCCTTCCTTTATTCTCTCCTCCGGGGGCTCCACCCGATGCTGGCGCTGTTGGGGCCGGCATGGTTGAGGAGCACGTGGACTTTGCTGGATGTTCCCGGCCCTGTGCGGGACTTTCCGCGGCGGCGCCTCGTCCCACCGGAGGCGTTCTCCACTGTCCACGGACCTCCTGCAGCGCACGTGACCGGGTGTGGTTAGCACTGTGTCATGCCATTTGGGGGTGTGTGTGTGTCAAGGGTGTCGGCCTTGAAAGACTATATTCAGGAACAGACCCGGTCTGGAGTGCCTGAATCGACCCGGTGCTCTCGGAGGACTTTGGAGAGACAGAGGTGTGTGTGGGGGGGGGAACCACATGAAGCATGGAAAGGAATGCGTTGTGTTGGGGGTGGTTGATTGTGATTGTGCGTGTTGTGTGTGTTGGAATGCTTGTTTGTGACTATGTGTATGGTGTGTGTGTTGAAAAGCTTATTTGTGATTGTGCATGTTGTGTATGTTGGAATGCTTATTTGTGACTATGTGTGTGCTGGTGTGAATAAATGGTGTATTGTATCGTAATCTTTCTTGTGTGGTCTCTTGCGAGGCGTGTGAGGTCAGTCACTCCCTTCACTCCCATCTAGACCGATCCTGTCAGGGCAGACCTTCAGAGGTCGGTCGTGACAGTCGACAAGGACCACTTCAATCATCTTGGGCTTGAGAAGTGGAAGGAAGGGGGGGGGGGGGGGGTTATGAGATGATTTGTGGATACGCAGGTGGCTGATCATGCCGATGCGTGCACGGAATGTGTGGTGACAGCGTAGACATGGAATGTGGGAGACCTGCTCTTGCTTGCTGGCACGGTCTTTCCCTGCCTGTCTCTTTCGTTGCGCTGCAGCTGTCCTTACTTCACATCAGTTGGCACCTTTGTGGATAGAGTGGGTCCTTACTTCACATCAGTTGGCACCTTTGTGGATAGAGTGGGTCCTTACTTCACATCAGTTGGCACCTTTGTGGATAGAGTGGGTCTTACTTCACATCAGTTGGCACTTTGTGGATAGAGTGGCGCCATCAGCTGTCCTTACTTCACATCAATTGGCACCTTTGTGGATAGAGTGGCGCCATCAGCTGTCCTTACTTCACATCAGTTGGCACCTTTGTGGATAGAGTGGCGCCATCAGCTGTCCTTACTTCACATCAGTTGGCACCTTTGTGGATAGAGTGGGTCCTTACTTCACATCAGTTGGCACCTTTGTGGATAGAGTGGCGCCATCAGCTGTCCTTACTTCACATCAATTGGCACCTTTGTGGATAGAGTGGCGCCATCAGCTGTCCTTACTTCACATCAGTTGGCACCTTTGTGGATAGAGTGGCGCCATCTAGCTCGATCCAAGGCACTCTGCTCCCATGTGTCAGGGCTGATGTCCAATGCCTTCAAGAATAGATCTAGTTGCAAGTGAGGCGACTGCAGGCAAAAATCTAAACAAATTTAAAGCTAATTTATATGAAATCTTAAATAAATGTTAGCGAACCGCCCAGAGAAACGTGGGACAAATGAGTCACAAGACAAAACACGACGCGTTTCGACCTCTTAGGTCTTCTTTAGGAAAGATACAAACAAATAGGACAACGAAAATTTACTTAGCTTTGATCGCTTCAGAGTTCAGCGCAAGGAAGGCGTTGAATGAGAACGAGGCTGTTGGAAGGGAAATAATGTGTGAGTCAAGGTCGTAATGGCGATAATTATATTACTGATAGGAATACTAATAAAGGTCAAAGTAGTGAAAAAAATAAATTAAGACAGGATTACTACCACTCTTGGTGACAATAAGGCAATAGCAGCTGTAGTATGGGAGAAAGGAGAGTGGGTTAGAGGATTCTTAAACAACAGGGTTGCTGTGGCAACAGTCCCAGAGGCGAAGGAGATGGCGATGTCAAAGCTAGTGCTGGTAGTATCAATACCAGCAATAGTATTACTGATGATACTGCTAACAACTATTGTGAAGGTTAAGGTATAATGTGAGGAATAATTATATGGCAAGGAGAACAAGAAAACTGGTATCACGTGCACACTGCACTGCTCTCTTGGTCTGTCTGTCTCTGTCTCTATCTCTGCCTGCCACAACCCACTCTCCACCCCACCCCTACCTCCATCCCAACACTTTCTCAATTTTCTTTGAACTACTTTTACCCTGAAGGAAACACCTCTCTCTCTCTCTCTCTCACCACACACACACACACACACACACACACACACACGTGTCAAGGACAAGGCAGTGCATTTAAAACAGGTCTTTGTGAACCACCTTATCACGACGTCACAACGGTGAAGTCACGGTCTTTTTTGACCGTGATGAGTGCTTAACCGTTCCGCTGCTGTACGAAAACCCGTTGCGCAGACGCCCCGGATGTAGCGCCCCTGGGGCCAAAAACATGGAGAAAAAGAACTCCCAAAAATGACCCCTTAAAAAAAATAATTTATCGTCAGTGGTTTTGCAGAAGTTTCTTTTGTGGCAACATTGATGGGGGGCTCGTCTACTTCACCCACTGGCTTTTCCCGTTAATTTGGAAAAACCTCGTCCAACGTGCTGGGTATTCTAAAACCGGGGGGAAAAGGGGCTTTTGTGTATTTCCAGGCAGAAGGGCGGGTTTTACAGTGGAAATCGTTTGTGTCGGTTTTAGCCTTTTTTACAGTGATTGACAACTACCCCAGTAGGTAGGTTAATATTCGGCGCGTGTTGTTGTGTATCTCTCTCTCTCTCTCTCTCTTCTCTCTTCCCTCTCTTCTCCTCTCTTCTCTCTCTCCTCTCCTCTCCTCTCTCTCTCTCTCTCTCTCTCCTGTGTGTGTTGTTGTGATTGGGGTTCACTCCCCCTGTCCAATATTTTGCAGACAAAAAATTTAAAGATGATTTTCTCAAAGTTATAACATAGCCTTCAAGCACACATGCACCGCAAGCACACAAAATTCTTCAAAAAAGAAAGTATCACAAATCTTTTTTAAAACTATTTTAGTATTGGAAACATTAAAAACACACCCCACGTCAGCAGAAAGTTATAACAGTGATGTATTCTCCCAGGCCCCAAACCAAAAAATTTATACCCCTGCTTTTAATTAAAATTTAAAAAATTTTTTGTCACCGGTATTAACCTTTAATTTTCTTTGTCAAAAAGTCCAATGATAAGTCTCGTAGCTTCTACATTTTGCATTCATACTTACGGGTTACTTTTTGTGAGTCAGTCACAAAAAAAAAAAAAAACCAAAAAAAAAACCATTTCCCACCCCCCACCCCAAAAAAAAAAAAAAAACCATTTGTATTTAACATTAGGGTTTGGTTTTTTTTTTTGGGGTTTAATGGGGGGTGGTGTCTTTTTTTTTCTCGTCTGTATCACGTAGAGTGGATGACGTTAAAATTTTACGCACGCACCAACCGCGCACGCGCAACACAAAACCACACACACACCCACACACACACACAACACACACACACACACGCATGCTCGATTGGTAGGCTGTTACATACTTTCATAAAAATGATTTTTGTAAATTGTTTCCAAATATGGCTGTAAATTAATGTAAACAAATAACACGGGCCTGTCTTGCGATCTGAAGGCTCAGAAACCGATGATAAATAGGACAGGGGAACAAAATTCACTGCACTATTCCGAAGACTTCAGAAGAAAAGGTTATCAGAAGAAATAGCACAACGCCACGATTGGAAGGTGGGAGGGGGATTTCCACATTGTTGGTGTACTGCTTCACAACGTTACATCATTGGAGTAGGCACTGGTATGGAAATATATACTTCAGTAACTGATTTTAAAATACACGCACTCTGCCGTTCTGGCGTGCATTTTTTTTTGTGCTTGTCACAGCTTGACAAGAAATCAGAATAATAAAAAATCATTAGTGTCTCAATAAGGCCCTGAAAAAATTGTTAGTGTCTCAATGAGGCCTTGAAAAAAATAGAGATAATTCTTTACTTTTCTCTGTTATTGCAGTGAAATTCGCAGTTGTGTTATTTTGTCTTAATATATACAATCAATAGTACTTCATTATCAGCAATACTTATTAGGTAACTCATATACAGTTAATGGAATGGCAGTTACAATGATTGATATGTATATATCTTTGTTCTCTAATGATCTTCTCATTCATCTTTTCTTTCACTCGACGATTGTTTTGTTGTTGTTGTTGTTTTGTTTGTTGCTGTCCCTTTCTTCCTTTTTCTTTCAGGTTGTTTTTAATCACGTCCTCACTCGGATCCCGTCTTCTTACATATTTTGCTTTAAATTAATCTGTTGTTCGTCTTTCAGAATTCCTAGAAACCCGAAGTTCTCTCACCTCTTCCATCTTTGCTTTCTCCTGATATCTTTCTCGATTGTCTCTTTCTTATGATGACCTCAGTCATCGTTTCTTTCTGACCCTGCCCTCGTCCTCTTGTACTCTTCTCACCATGATGACCCTGTCCTCGTCCTCTTGTCCTCTTCTCACCATGATGACCTCATCGTCTCTTTCTGACCCTGTCCTCGTCCTCTCGTCCTCTTCTCACCATGCTCCAGGTCACATTCCGCTGCGCCTTTCTCTGTTCTGTCCTTTCCCATGATGCCATCGTCTGTCTTTCCGTACTCAGGATGACCACACCCACCTTTCCTTTTGTTATGGTTTCCTGATCCATTTTCCTCGTATTTGGTCTCCTTATCGTTCTTTCGTTTCTTCCCAGCTGCAGGGCCTCTTCCATCTTTCCTTTTACATCATGTCCTCATCCATCTTATGTTGTAATGTCGATGTTGCTGTTTGTCATAGCCTTCCTCGTGTTGTTGTCATTCATCTTCCTTGCAGTTGGCGACATCAGGCCTGTCCACTGTGTATAGTGGTTTGGATGGTTGCACTGGCCAGTTCAGGGCTGTCTACTTCTTTCTGTTCATCGTTGTTGAGATAGGCACACTGGCCAGTTCAGGGCTGTCTACTTCTTTCTGTTCATCGTTGTTGAGATAGGTACACTGGCCATATCAGGGCTGTCTACTTCTTTCTGTTCATCGTTGTTGAGATAGGCACACTGGCCATATTAGGGCTGTCTACTTCTTTCTGTTCATCGTTGTTGAGATAGGTACACTGGCCATATTAGGGCTGTCTACTTCTTTCTGTTCATCGTTGTTGAGATAGGTACACTGGCCATATCAGGGCTGTCTACTTCTTTCTGTTCATCGTTATTGAGATAGGTACACTGGCCATATTAGGGCTGTGTACTTAGTATCGTTGTTTGGATAGGTACATTAATGCGTGATGTCCACAAGCACCATGACGTATGTGACATAACCATTTCAGATTGCATGTGGAAGGGAGAGGAGATGGGGGGGGGGGGGGGGGGGGGGGGGTTGGGGGTTGGGAAGGTGGAGCATGGGAAAGCAGGAGAGCAGCGCATTAAAATGGGCAGTGGAAATGACAGTTTCTATGTCGGCGGGAACTTCAAACTGGGAACACGCCGCATTAACGCTGGTTCAACAGAGCACCATGGTGTTTTCGGTGAAGAATATCCGTTCACTTTTGGCACCATGTTACTCCATAAGGCGTCGGCTATCCGTGCACACCCGACACTATGTTACTTTCTGTGTAACATTTAGATTATCCTTGCACACCAAGCGCCATTTTTTTTCTTCTATAGTGTGGGTTAGTGTCTAATTTTTCGGTGTAAAATATCCGTTCACATCTGGCACCATGTCGTTTTCGGTGCAGGATATCAGTTCATACCTATCACCTTGTTATTTTCGGTATAGGATTTCCGTTCATATCTGGCACCATGTTACTTTGGGTATAGGATAATATCAGTTCAGTATATTATCCGTGCACACCCGGCAACGAGTTACTTTCTGTGTAACCTGTAGACTATCCGTGCACACCCGGCAGCGAGTTACTTTCTGTGTAACCTGTAGACTATCCGTGCATACCCGGCGCGAGTTACTTTCTGTGTAACATGTAGACTGTCCGCGCACACCTGGAACCATGTTTTTGTCTCCTACAGTGTGTCAGCTGGCGTCCATGTTTTTGTCTCCTACAGTGTGTCAGCTGGCGTCCATATTTTTGTCTCCTACAGTGTGTCAGCTGGCGTCCATGTTTTTGTCTCCTACAGTGTGTCAGCTGTCGTCCATATTTTTGTCTCCTACTGTGTGTCAGCTGGCGTCCATGTTTTTGTCTCCTACAGTGTGTCAGCTGTCGTCCATGTTTTGTCTCCTACAGTGTGTCAACTGGCGTCCATGTTTTTGTCTCCTACAGTGTGTCAGCTGTCGTCCATGTTTTTGTCTCCTACAGTGTGTCAACTGGCGTCCATGTTTTTGTCTCCTACAGTGTGTCAGCTGGCGTCCATGTTTTTGTCTCCTACAGTGTGTCAGCTGGCGTCCATGTTTTTGTCTCCTACAGTGTGTCAGCTGGCGTCCATGTTTTGTCTCCTACAGTGTGTCAACTGGCGTCCATGTTTTTGTCTCCTACAGTGTGTCAGCTGTCGTCCATGTTTTTGTCTCCTACAGTGTGTCAGCTGTCGTCCATGTTTTTGTCTCATACAGTGTGTCAGCTGGCGTCCATGTTTTTGTCTCCTACAGTGTGTCGGCTGGCGTCCATGTTTTTGACTCCTACAGTGTGTCGGCTGGCGTCCATGCTACTTCCGCCGTCAGACGTAGGTATCCGTGCACTCCTTGCAACATGTTACTTAATCCGCGATGTGCAGGATATTCGTGCGAACGTGGCATCATGTTATTTTCGTCATATGGTGTAGGATACCTGGTGCACGAATGGCACTGTTGCTTTCTCAATAAGGTGTAGGATACCCGGTTCACTCCTGGCATTGTTACTTTCTCTGTAAGGTGTAGGATACCCGGTGCACGAATGGCACTGTTACTTTCTCCGTAAGGTGTAGGATACCGGTTCACTCCTGGCATTGTTACTTTCTCCGTAAGGTGTAGGATACCCGGTTCACTCCTGGCATTGTTATTTTCTCCGTAAGGTGTAGGATACCCAGTCCACACCTGGCACTGTTACTTTCTCTGTACCCGGTCCACACCTGGCACTGTTACTTCCTCCGTAAGGTGTAGGATACCCTGTGCACACGTGGCATTGTTACTTTCTCCGTAAAGTGTAGGATACCCGGTGCATCCCTGGCAATTACTTTCTCCGTAAGGTGTAGGATACCCGGTGCATGCCTGGCATTGTTACTTTCTCTG
>JAFLJL010003025.1:12500-20000 GCA_018398815.1 Conus ventricosus | reverse complement strand
AACTGCCGGTCGATTAACAAGAATTGGTAAATCTTCAACAACATCTTGAAGCCAGCTCCTACATGGTCCTTATTCTTCAATCACTAAATGTGTCTAAAAACGACTTCCCACGGCTGGATCGTTTTTTTTTACCCGCACTGTGGTACAAGAAACTTGTGACAATGAGAAAGTCTCTGCAGCCATTTATATAAATGACCAGTTATTTTACCATCCCCTTCAGTCACCTATACCTCCTAGCACCTCAGACTTGTATTCTTGTGCAGCTTCCGTTCACTTTGACAATTCTCTAGTCTTAAGCATTGTCTCTGTGTACTTTCCAAAAGGAGTCATTGATAGCAATTCAGACTGGCCTACATAATATAAACTTTCAAAGTAGTAAATGGTTAATTGCAGGGGACTTTAATGAACATGCTCCTTTCTGGGATAGAACTTGCACGAAAGTCAGCTCAAACCGTTTAGTGGAGAACATATCAGACTCTCCACTTGTCCTGTTAAATGATGGAAAGTATAACGAGACTCCCTGATATCCCTAGTCACAGATCATCTGCAATTGACTTGTCTTTAATCTCCCCATCAATGGTCCCGAGCTGTACATGGCAAACTTATGATAACACTTTAGGGAGTGATCATATTCCCATAGATATTTCTCTGAGAGGATTTGTAGTGAGCCAAGATGACAGTAAGGATAAAATCCCAAAGTTTGATTACAAGCGAGCTGACTGGGCCAAATTTCAATCTGTGCTATCTTCATATGATGTCAATTCTTTTGATAAATCTGACATAGAATCTATGTACAGTCATTTTACTATCTCACTACTGCATGCAGCTGGTGAGGCAATTCCGATTCTTAGTCAATCAAAATCTCCCAAACACACGGGTAAAGTGTGGTGACAGAATCTTGCAGAAACGCTGTGATAAAATAAAAGCACGTTTAAACTGTACGCAAAAAGTAAAAAGGTTAAAGGGAGCATACCAGTTAGAACTGCCAAGAATCAAAGGAATAAAGTAATTGAAAATGCAAAAACGCGAGTACTGGTAATCATTTTGTTTTAATGAAATAAGTGAACATAAAGATATCAATAAAATTTGGAAAAAGATCCATGAAATGAAAAACGGAATCCATTTACCTGCATATCCAATCATAATAGGTGCTGAAAAATTTCCTTCGGCATACCAAAAAGCAGAATCATTTGTTGACATGTTTTCCAAAAACAGCTCCTTCTGTAGTTTATCAGACACATGCAGAGCTATGGGGGAAAACCAATCTAACAAAGAAATGTACGCTGATCCTGACGAAAATAATGACCATTATCTAAATGCTGATATTACTTCTCAGGAATTACACTCAGCTATTTCTTCATTGTCTAATAAGAAAACGTCTGTTGGTTTAGATGCCATTTCTAATGAAATGTTAAAACATATACCACAAAATTTTGTTTTATTTCTAAAATGAATTTATTAATAAATGTTGGATTGAAGGGAACATACCTTCCATATGGAGAGACTCAATTATTGTTCCCATTTTTAAAGAATGGAAAATCAATGACAAACACAAATAGCTATCGACCTATAGCTCTTACATCTCAATGTCTGTAAACTAATGGAGATAATTGTTCTAAACAGATTGACATATTATTGTAAAAAAACTGGCATTATCCCCGCAAACCAGGCCGGTTTTAGAAAGGGCAGGTCTACTATTGATCATCTTGTAAAGCTCACTACGCAAATTAAACACCAGTTTGTTTGAAGACAAAACGTTCTCGCCACATTTTTCGATATCAACAAGGCATTTGATCAAGTTTGGCATGATAGGCTTTTATATAAATTAAAAACTATAGGTCTCTCTGGTCATATTTATAAATTTGTTAAAACATTCCTGACCAACAGAAATATTCAGACAAGAATAGGTCATACTTATTCATCCAAAAGATTACTAGATATGGGTTTCCCTCAAGGCTCTGTGATCGCCCCTCTTCTCTTTAATATTTTAACTTATGATTTACCTAAATACATTTAAAAAACTTTAACCTGATTCAATATGCGGATGACATCTGCTTATGGTTGAACGCCACATTAAAAAAGAACACATCAAAAAGATCTGTTAATTACATGAGAAGAATATATCAAAAAGAGTTAGACAACATTGCGAACTTCATGTCTGATAATGGCTTATGCCTGTCGGCTGAAAAATCCCGTATGATGTTATTTGATGCAGGTGGGGCTGCTCACAATACTCCTATCTTCAAAATACATAATACCACATTGAGCTACACTTCTGAGACTAAATTCCTTGGTGTGCATCTTATGTCAAATCTTTCTTGGAATTTTCACTTGGAACACATAATAATTTAAGCGAGAAAATCTCTTAATCTGCTCAAAGTTATAAGCAAACAAAGTTGGGGCCAGGAAACAAAAAGTTTAATACATCTTTCTTCTGCTTTAGTTAGATCCAAATTGTCATATGCACAAGAGGTCTTTTTTAGTGCTCCTAAGTACTTATTAAAAAAGCTTCAAAGTATAGACTCTAAGCATTCAATTAGCCCTTGGTGTTCCATTTCATGCTTCAGCTTTAGGAACATACCATGAAGCTGGTGTCTTACCTCTTGATGACCATCGTGAACTAGCCTGCGCTAAGTACATTCATCGCTGCTCAACTATTCAAAGTGCTAACCAAACGGAACTGGATATAGGTCTGATGTAGACTTTCCTAAACTTGCTAAAAACATTCGAGCCACTAAAACGATACTCACATATTCTTCTCACTTGTTGACAAATTCAGGTATCAATCATAAAAAGCTTGCTGTGGCGTTCTCCCATAAGTCCCGTACCAAACTGGGAGCTCTTCAAACCAAAATTTGATTATAACTATACTACTATATCTAAAACTGATAACATAAATATTCTAGCTTGCGAACAAAATCACATATCAATGATTGTTATCGTAAAATTCGTAAAAGTCTATACTGATGGGTCTCTATTAAACAATAACGCTGGTTGTGCTTTGTCATTCCAATTTTTAAAAATTGAGAAGTCCTTTCATCTTGGGCAATCTGTCTATTTTTACAGCCAAACTATAGCAATATTAATGGCCGTAGAGTACATAAATGATTTATCATTTAACTGTTATGGTATTCTCTTCTGTGTAGATTCTAAGTCAGTTTCTTCAAGCTTTAGAATCTACAAATTCAAAAAATCGTCTGAAATCACATCAGAAATTAAAAATACTTATTCACAACCTTATGTCAAGAGGTATAATAGTTAATTTTTGTGGGTTCCTTCCCATGCTTCATATCCGGAAATAAATGGGCTGACAGATTGCTCGAGCAGGTGCAAACAATTCTGACAATACCGCTACTATTCATATTCCTTGAGCTTACATGAAGGAAAAATTCTCTCATTACAAAGAGCCTCTTTTGAAAAATTTGAGAATACTACAAGAAAGTGTTCTCCCCCGAATACAAAAAACCCGACTCTTCTATACTTTGTTGTACGAGCTCTCGAGCAAGTAATCTTTTAAAAAGGGCTTCCTCAGTAAACCCAGTAAACCGTAATACAAACATAGGATTATATCCAAGACACAGTAAACAACTTGTCTCTTTATTATTTCGGTTAAAAAATAAATGCATTCAGAAACAAATATGTCAAGAATATTCGATGTGCTTGCGGCGCCCTTGATAATTGTACAACAACACACGTTCTATACTTTTGCCCTACTTTGATTCCGATTTGTCAGAATTTAGAAAGGATGCTTCAAAGTGCATATTCCAGGATACCATGTCTCTCTTAAATTTTGTACGAATTCTTATGTTAAGCCCAGTTGGCTCAATCCTGTAATTGCTGTTTCATGATCTTATTTTGTACAGTTGTTTGTTTTTACTTTTGATGTCTTTTTTTTCTTCTTTTTTTTTTTACAGTTTAATTCTTACTTAGAGTTTCTCCTCATCACACATACAAGCACACGCACGCACGCGGGCGCGCACTCACGTATGCACGCTGCACGCACACACGTACGCACGCTGCATGCACACATTCAAACACACACACACACACACACACACACCACACACACACACACACACACACACACACACACACACACACTCAAACACACACACCTTGTCTAATATCACATTTAGTGAAAAGACGTTAAATTGAAGAGCAACAACAACAACAACAACAACAACACACACACACACACACACACACAGAGTTTGTCATTTCAGGTTCTTCAAGAAACCACACACGCACGCACGCACGCACGCACGCACGCACGCACGCATGCACGCACACACACACACACACACACACACACACACACACACACACACACACACACAGAGTGTGTCATTTCATGTTCTTCAAGAAACCTTTCCCCTGCGTATGCATGAATCCATACACGCTGCGCCACTCGTCTGTTAACCCCATGGGGCCGCAACGAGGAACGGTTTCAGCTGAATAAATACTTGACCTGGAAGGGCACGGGGGAGAGCGCAGACTACCACCACAGTCGAACAGTCCCAGCTCCTGTCTTCCTCCCACCCTCGCCTCCTTTTATGGACTATTTTTTTTTTTTTTTTGGTTCCTCGCTTGTTCCGGGTTTCAATCTGGAGCAGCACCAAAACTGACAAACTTGTACAGCTCGAGGGGGGAAGGAAGAAACTCGTTGAAGGATATGACAGCAGAAGGTCGTAGGAGAGGGACACCCTTCCTCACCTCCCCCCCCCCACCCCATCCCACCCCACCCCACCCCCCCACCCCCCCCCACCCCCAAAAACAAGTGTTTCGGCTTGTAACTCCACACACTGTAAAGGGGCTTGGCCGCATCCAGGTCATGACTTCCAGATGCCCTTTTACTGCCAACTTGTTTTTCTCCAAGTACTGCCGGGATTCGAACCCGCAGCTCTTGGATGGGTGGGCGTCTCAACTCCTCTCTGCTGGACGGACGTCTTCTCCATATCGCTATGGAATACCTGTTCCAAACTCGGAAATTTTAAGCTTATGAAGGTTTCCTCCTGGATCTTTTTTTTTTGCCCCAGTGCTATTGGGATTCTGGTCCTCTCGTTACCAGAAATCATGAGCCGTTTCGTGGGATTTGAGGCTCATGAGCCTACGAATTGCCTAGTTCCAATCTAGGAACCTGCAAATTGCCTAGTTCCATCCTATAAGCCTGCAAATTGCCTAGTTCCAACCTATGAGCCTGCAAATTGCCTAGTTCAAACCTATGAGCCTGCAAAATCCTAGCTCCAACCTATGAGCCTGCAAAAATCCTAGCTGCAACCTATGAGCCTGCAAAAATCCTAGCTCCAACCTATGAGCCTGCAAAAATCCTAGCTCCAACCTATGAGCCTGCAAAAATCCTAGCTCCAACCTGATCTCTACGGCATGGACTTTGGCATGGGCACCGGATTCCTGAAGCTGTTGGCGAGACGGGCAGTGTAGATGTGAGCTTGCTGTATTCTGCTTTTGTATGGCACAGTGAATTTGAGCGGAATCATGTCAGATGACAGCTTGAAGTTTTTGATTTGTTGTTGTTGTTGTTGTTGTTGTTGTCGTTGCTGTTCTTCCTGTTGTTGTTGTCGTCGTTGTTGAGATCCATGCATCCGTTAGTTGAGAAATTCACTGAACTGTTTGAAAATGCCCTGTGTCATGCCACACTCTATGTAGGAGGAAGTAAAAAAGCAACATACGGATTGACCTTTGATCCAGAACAGCAACAGTATTTTCATGGCGTCGTCCTTTGACCATGCAGGTTCTTCTTCATCAAGACTGGTGAACACCGGTTCTGTAGATTTTGCGTTCTCGTGCGGACAGACAGACAAACGAACCGAAATTGGATACGGGCAGAAATCATAATGTTCTCAGCGGAGAGAGTGAAGCAAAGATTGGGAAGGGTGGCCATGGGGAGTCTTTCCAGGTACCAGACCAAATCTCAGCAACGACTGTTCTGATGGTCAGAGGGAGGGAAAGGAAGGGAAGGGAAGGGAATGGGATGGAGGGAGGGGTGGGGGTGGGGGAGCATGACTCAGTGAGAGAATAGTGTCAGGGAAGGAGAGGTGTAAGGTGGTTTGGTTTAGGTGGAAGAGAGAGAGAGAATAAAGAGAGAGAGAGAGAGAGAGAGAGAGAGAGAGAGAGAATAAAGAGAGAGAGAATAAAGAGAGAAAGAGAGAGAGATGATGTGAGCAAGCGAGCAAGAGAAAGAAAGACACAGACAGAGAGACAAACAGACAGACAGACAGAGACAGAGAGAGAAAGAGCGAAAGACAAAGGGAGAGAAAAAGACAGAGGGAGAGAGAGAGAGAAAAAAAAGACAGGAGAGAGAGAGACAAGACAAGACAGACAGACGGACAGTCAGACAGAGACAGAGAAAGAGAGAAAGAGAGAGAGGGGAGGGAGGAAGGGAGTGTGGGAAAACATCACAACAAGGGTCAGCAGCAAAAACCTGACAACTAGAGTGCAGGGAGTGAGGCTGTGATGAAGGAGGAGGGGATGTGGGGGGAGGGGGAGGGGGAGGGGCATGACAGGCATGACTGCTGGCAAACTTCCAGCTGTCGACAAACTGTGGCACCGGAACAAGGAAGCAGAAGAGAGCCAGGAAGAGAGAGAGAGAGAGAGAGAGAGAGAGAGAGAGAGGAGAGAGAGGAGGAGAGAGAGGAGAGGAGAGGAGAGAGAGAGAGGAGAGGTGGAAGGGGAGAGTGGGGTGGGGTGGGGGGGACTGGCACGGCGTGTGTTGCACAAACAGTGTGAGCATGCGCTGGCTGGCTTCTCGGCCCAGTGTCACCGTCAATACTGTCCACTGTAGCCCGGTGGTTCAAATCTTATCTGTTCAGGCTGATTCCTCAGCACATTTGGAGACTGTTCACCTGTGGAAGGTTCGATTCTGATTTAGCTTAGGTACGACATAGCATGCGTGCTTAAGTTCTGGTCGATGTGTGTGGCCGTTTTACTGTGATGTTGGCGTAAAAACAGTCCTGTGAAACAAAGTCACAGATAATGTAAAAAAAAAAAAATTCTGTCAAACAAAGCCACAAATAGTGTAAAAAACCCTTCTGTAAAACATAGCCACAAATAATGTAAAACCCTCCTGTGAAACAAAGCCACAAATAATGTAAAAACCCTCCTATGAAACAAAGCCACAAATAATGTAAAACCCTCCTGTGAAACAAAGCCACAAAAATGTAAAACCCTCCTGTGAAACAAAGCTACAAAATAATGTAAAACCCTTCTGTGAAACAAAGCCACAAATAATGTAAAAACCCTCATGTGAAACCAAGCCACAGATAATGTAAAACCCTCCTGTGAAACAAAGCCATAAATAATGTAAAACCCTCCTGTGAAACAAAGCCACAGATAATGTAAAAACCCTCTGTGAAACAAAGCCACAAATAATGTAAAAACCCTCTGTGAAACAAAGCCATAAATAATGTAAAACCCTCCTGTGAAACAAAGCCACAAATAATGTAAAAACCCTCCTGTGAAACAAAGCCACAATAATGTAAAACC
>JAFLJL010003025.1:0-5000 GCA_018398815.1 Conus ventricosus | reverse complement strand
ACATCACTGATGGAAGTGTGTAGTAAAACATCACTGATGGAAGTGTGTAGTAAAATATCACTGATGGAAGTGTGTAGTAAAACATCACTGATGGAAGTGTGTAGTAAAATGTCACTGATGGAAGTGTGTAGTAAAACATCACTGATGGAAGTGTGTAGTAAAACATCACTGATGGAAGTGTGTAGTAAAACATCACTGATGTAAGTAAAATGTCACTGATGGAAGTGTGTAGTAAAACATCACTGATGGAAGTGTGTAGTAAAACATCACTGATGGAAGTAAAATGTCACTGATGGAAGTGTGTAGTAAAACATCACTGATGGAAGTAAAATGTCACTGATGGAAGTGTGTAGTAAAACATCACTGATGGAAGTGTGTAGTAAAACATCATGATGGAAGTGTGTAGTAAAACATCACTGATGGAAGTGTGTAGTAAAATGTCACTGATGGAAGTGTGTAGTAAAACATCACTGATGGAAGTGTATAGTAAAATGTCACTGATGGAAGTGTGTAGTAAAATGTCACTGATGGAAGTGTGTAGTAAAATATCACTGATGGAAGTGTGTAGTAAAACATCACTGATGGAAGTGTGTAGTAAAATGTCACTGATGGAAGTGTGTAGTAAAATGTCACTGATGGAAGTGTGTAGTAAAATGTCACTGATGGAAGTGTGTAGGAAAACGTCACTGATGGACGTGTGTAGTAAAATGTCACTGATGGAAGTGTGTAGTAAAACATCACTGATGGCAGTGTGTAGTAAAATGTCACTGATGGAAGTGTGTAGTAAAATGTCACTGATGGAAGTGTGTAGTAAAATATCACTGATGGAAGTGTGTAGTAAAACGTCACTGATGGAAGTGTGTAGTAAAATGTCACTGATGGAAGTGTGTGTAGTAAAATGTCACTGATGGAAGTGTGTAGTAAAACGTCACTGATGGAAGTGTGTAGTAAAATGTCACTGATGGAAGTGTGTAGTAAAACATCACTGATGGCAGTGTGTAGTAAAACATCACTGATGGACGTGTATAGTAAAATGTTACTGATGGAAGTGTGTAGTAAAATGTCACTGATGGAAGTGTGTAGTAAAATGTCACTGATGGAAGTGTGTAGTAAAACATCACTGATGGAAGTGTGTAGTAAAATGTCACTGATGGAAGTGTGTAGTAAAACATTACTGATGGATGTGTGTAGTAAAACATCATGATGGAAGTGTGTAGTAAAACATCACTGATGGAAGTGTGTAGTAAAATGTCACTGATGGAAGTGTGTAGTAAAACATCACTGGGGGAAGTGTGTAGAAAAACATCATGATGGATGTGGTAGAAAAAACATCACTGATGGAAGTAAAATGTCACTGATGGAAGTGTGTAGTAAACATAACTGGGGGGTTAGGCTGGTCACGTCGAAGTAACAGACACACACACCACCCACACACACCACACCACACACACACACCACACACAAACACACACCACACACACACACAAAACACACACACACACCCACCACATGATACAATTTACGAGTGGGGAAGGCAGTAGCGAGTTTCACGTCGCTCGTTTTTTCCCCATCACCGTAAAAACCTTACAATTCTGATGACCTGTAGGGGAAAGTCGGTGTGATGGATTCGATGTGCTTGTGGAAATTAAGCTGTGTTAGCGAATGCGAAGCAGAGCGAGGCAACTTGTGGTTTTTCCCAATGTTTTTTTAAAAAGCTGGGTAAAAGTTCAGAAAACTTGATGGGGGTGAAACACATATGACGGGTTTGTGTGGTGTAATTTTTCAACTTTTATTTAATATCTGTGTGTTGTGTGTGTTTGGTGGGGGTGCGTGCGCGTGGCGCGCGCGGCGCGCGCGCCGTGTGTGGGGTGTGTGTGGTGTGTGTGTGTGTGTGCTCATTCTCTCTCCCTTCTCTCTCTATTTCCCCCCCCCCCCCTCTCTCTTCTTTTTTTCTTTCTCTCTCTTTCATTTGTCTCTTATCAATTTCAAAAACAGAAAAGATTTTTGTGCAGAAAATGGTTCTGTTTTAGTATCTTGTCTGTCTGTCGTCTGTCTGTCTGTCTTTCTCTTCTTCTTCTCATCTTCTCTCTCGTCACACACAACACACACACCAACACACCACACACACCAAAAACACACACCACACACACACCAAAAACACACCACTTGTTCTGGGTGGCCTCACACGGCCCTGTCTGTTATTATGCTCTTTCCTTGAAAAAACCCCGAACGAAAGTAACCGTACCCAGTTCTGAGGGAAAAAACTTGCTCACTCTGATACAGACAAAATAATAGAGAAACAAGCTATAGACAGAGCCTTTTAAAAAAAAAAAAATCATCACTGAACAGACAAAACAAAAAGCACCCCAAAAAAATCACGCCGCAACATGAAAAAAATAAATTCATCACTGTACAGACCAAAAAAACGGGAAAACCCAAAATTTAAACCCGAGCCATGAACAAAAAAATATCACTCTTTATGACAGGCGAACGTGAATCCCCGTCATCGCTGGACAAAGACACGTAGCACCGGGCGGTCTATTCAACGGACGAAGTCCTTGTTTGGGGAAAAGGCGTCCGTAGAACTTAATGAAGAGGTTTGCGGTGGGGATGTGAATGAAAAGGGGGGGGGGGGGGGGGGGGGAGGGGGGTTTTTGTGTGTGTGGGGGGGGGGGGGGGGGGGCGGGAGGGGGGTGGGGAGTTTGGGCAACGAAAGCAAGTTCAAAATCGGTAAGGGGATAGGGGTTGGATTTTGTTTAAAGAAAAAAGACAGAATCGATGGGAAAGGAAGTTTGGAGTTCCCTTTGCGAAGCAAAGGAAAAAAAATCCGTCGAAAAGGGGGGTGGGGGGGGGGGATGGGGTGGATGGGTGAATTCGTTTGGGTAAGCAATTTTAAAATTCGTGAATAGGGGGTGGAGCGGATTGAAAGCAAATCCAAAAATGTGGGAGGACGGGTGTTTTAGCAAGTTGAAAACGTCAAAAACGGTTTTTTTTGTTTGTTAAACGAAGCAAGTCTGAAATCCCCAAAAACAGGATTTTTTAGTTTGTTATGACGAAAGCGATCTAAAAATCCCCCAAGATCAGGGAAATTTTAGTTTGTTATAACGAAAGCAAGTTTAAAATCCGTAAAAAACAGGACTTTTTGTTTGTTTTTAACGAAAACAAGTCTAAAATCCGTCAAGACAGGGAATTTTTCGTTTGTTTTAACGGTTGGGAAATCTAAAATCCCTCAAGATAGGGGTTTTCGTTTGTTTTTTCGAAAAAAGTCTAAAATCCGTCAAGACAGAGGGTTTGGTTTTTTTTTAAAAAACTGAAATCTTCTAATTCGTGAGGGCAGGGGCTTTTGAGTTCGCCCAAAGAAAGCAGGTTACAGTCCCCGAGTGGGGCGGGCTTTTGAGTTTGCCAAACGAAAAAGGGGTTTCAGTCCCGAGGATAGGAGTTTGATTTGTGTTAACGAAGTAAGTCTAAATCCCCTCAGGTAGGGGGGTTGGAGGGGGGGGGGTGGTCGTTTAAAAAGCAAGACAAATCGTTAAAGTGCAGTTTCGCCGCTTCCTTGTGTTTGCGAATTTAGGTCAGAAATTTTTTTTTGCCTGCTGAATGACTTTCACGTTAAGAAGGGTTCAGCTAAAAGCCAACAGCCAAACATGCCTTCCGAGGGGAGAGAGAGGGAGAGGGAGAGAAGAGAAGAGAGAGGGGGGGAGGGGAGGAGAGAGGGGGGAGGGGGAGAGGGGAGGAGGAAAAAAGAGAGAGAGGAGAGAGAGGAGAGAGGGGGGGAGAGAGAGAGAGAGAGAGAGAGAAAGAATTCTGCTCTTTAATGGCTTTTTTGAGTTTTTCGAAAAAAATTTTTCTGAAAATTTTATGTTGAAAAGCTTTGTTTTCCCCCTCTGTGGAAAAAAAAAAAAAAAAACGTAAAAGTTTCTGAGAACCGTTTTAAAAGGAATGTGGGCAGGTCTCTGCACGGCGGCTCAAACGCTCTCCCCCGGAAGTGAAACTATACATCCCCGGTTGTCACATGTAAAAAGCGCCCCCGTTACATCTGGGCTGACCCGAATGGGTCCCTTGTCCGCCCCTTCTCTGCGCTTTGAAATGTATATGGGAAGGACCCGGCTTGATGGCGTTTCACTTCCTCTCCCCTTAAACCCGTTTTTTATTCCCTTTTGGTAAAAAAAGGGGGGGGGGGGGGGGGGGGGGGGGGGGGGGGGGGGGGGGGGGGGGAGGGGGGGGGGGAAAAAAAGGGGGGGGGGGGGGGGGGGGGGGGGGGGGGGGGGGGGGGGGGGGGGGGGGGGGGGGGGGGGGGGGGGGGGAAGGGGGGGGGGGCGGGGGGGGGGGGGGGGGGGGTTGTTGGGGGGGGGGGGGGGGTGGGGTTTTGGTTGTTGTTTTTTTGTGGGTGGGGGGGGGGTGTTGGGGGGTGGTTTTTTGGTTGTGTTTTTGTTGTTGTTTTTTTTTTTTTTTTGTTTTTTGGTTTTTTCTCTCTGTCTCTTGTCTCTCTTTTCCTCTCTCCTCTCTCTCTCTCTCTCTCTCTCTCTCTCTCTTCTCTCTCCTCTCTCTCTCTCTTTCTCTCTTCTCCTCTCAGCTATGACTAAAAAAAGCCTTACTAGTGTTTTTCTCTCCCAAAAAAAATTTGAATTCATTTTTCACTTTTTTTTGGGAATAGTATACATCCGAAGTGAAGAAATTTCATTATTATTTTCAAAATTGGAGTGTGTGGTGGGGCGCGCGCGCGCGCACCTACACGCACGGAGCACGCACGCAGACGGCCCAGCACACACCCAAAACCCCCCACACAAAAACCACAACCACAACCCAAACCAAAACACAAAAAGGGTGACAAAAAGCAAAAAACTAATTGTTGCAAAGTTGCCCCTAGGCCGTTTGCGTTCATTCGATGTGTACTGAATTTTATGGGGGTTGAAAAAACCACGTCCTTAAAAAAGGGGGGGGCCCCTTTTTTTTTGGGCCCCAGGGGCCCCCCTGGACCCCAATTTTCCCCTTTTAAACCC
>JAFLJL010003024.1:23996-34195 GCA_018398815.1 Conus ventricosus | reverse complement strand
TTTACGTCTCTTTACTTCTAGCATATAAAAATCAGAACAAACAACTCCCTTCCATTTGATAGTTATTTTTACATCAATGAATTTAGGCCCTCAATTATCTTAAAATTGATGTTCCCATCAACTTATATAACTGAAAATTGCAAAACCCTGCCTTAATTGACGGCAGTGCTCGTAGAAACAGTAGATGGTTGGCCATTGAACAAATTAGTATTTGTTTTTAACTGTTGTAAATGGAAACAAAAACAACATTGGTTCACGAGAAAATCAGAAGGTTTATTACCTTTAAATTGCCAGATGCTTCTCTTGTACAAAATCTATAAGATTTATCGCTACTGTGGAACCCTAAGATTCTAGCAAGCCCTCTAGGAAAAGTATACTCTCTTCTTGTTCTAGTGGGAAATGTATAGTAATTCTGAGGTTTGCTTCGTTGTTGTTAGCAATATCCCAAATTCGTTAAGTACTTCTTTTAAAGAACAAAAGTTTGTAATAACCTTCTGGTATGTTATATGCTTATTTGATTGCCCACCTCGTTACTAATATTAATCCAGTTATTTTGAGCCCCTTCAGATATGTTAATCCATTTTACTTTAAAACCAATTTCTTTAAGCGCAATCCTACAACTCCTGCGCCAATTGAGAATTGGGAACGTTAAAGAACACACGCTCGTTTTGCTTGGTTATATAGATGTACATCTTTTTTATAACTATTTTAAAAACTATTTAAAAATGGAACCTTTTAACTATACCGAAAGTGCCACTTAGTAGAAAGAAACTCGTGGAGGGGCGTGGCAGCAGAAAAGTCCCTCAGAAGAGAAGCCCCCTTCAAGCAAGTGTTTCGGCCTTATCTCCTGACACTCTAGGGGGTTGGGCCACACCCGGTTCATGACTCCGGATGTCCCTCTGCTGCCCCTTTTTTTTTGTTTCCCCATCTTGGGACGAGCCATGCTGGGATTCGAACCCATGACCCTCTGGAGATGCTCATTTTCCACTTAATGACTCGCGCTTTAACCACTGAGCCACAGGGAAAACCTGATATTGTGGGGAATTAAGCCTTATTAAGTTCACTTTTGTTCCCCCTTGACCAGATCCAGCTTGAAACCTCTTCTGCCGCTTCTGCCATTGCTTTCAGGGCTCTGGTTTTTTCCTTCCCTGCAATGAGAGCTGTTTCATGAGGCTGTATGCAGACGTTCCTACAAATCCCGAGCTCCAATTTCTGCAGTGAGGATTTTGGGCCTGATAGCCTTTCTCCTCAGGCTGTTTGCCAGATCAGCATACTTTTCAGTCTTGTAGATTTGAGCTGCCCCCATTCTGTTTTCCTATGGCACCGTGAGCTCGATCATGATCAGCTGCTTGGTTGACTTAGAGTGGATACTATGTCTGGTCTCATGCCACTCTTGCTGATGATTTCTGGGTGACTTCCATTCTGGGAGGTCTGCAGTGCACTCCCAGTCATCTGCCCCGTCCAGCGGGACTCTGCCTGCATGTTTCGAGTGGCACTGTTGTTCTTGGCCATTTTTTGCTGCCTCCTGCCGTGAAGAATGTTAGGGGGTGCTTTTGGAGCCCTGATTCTCCTTTTGTGGTGTTTGGTTTACTGGCCCAGACTACTTGTACAATCTCTTTGAGCACTTGGTTGTGCCTCCATGTGTACCTTCCTTGAGCCAGGGCTACTTTACATGAGCTTAGAACATGCTCCACTGTTTGTTTTTTCATGGAGAGGGGGCTTTGCAGGATCGTCTTGTTTTCCCCCACTTCACCAGGTTTGCTTTTGGGAGGGCAGAAGGGTCATATGCGATCTGAGAATGAAGCTGATCCTGAGAGGGGCCATGTCCCAAAATGTCATTCCAAGTGAGACTTCTTTGGAGTGCATTCTCCCACGTTGTCCATTGCCCTTGCTGGCTCTGCTGGATGCTTTTTGGAGTCTTTTTTGGTCTTCTTCTTTTTTTCATCTCCTGAATCATCATGTCTCTTTTTGACTTTTCCTTTGGCCTTTGACCACCATTCATTTTGGTCACCCAGTCCTTGTCTGTTGGTCTGTGTGTGCCCTGTTATTTCTCTGATCTTGAGACTTTCTTTTGCAGAATCCATCGCCTCTTGAATTTTCCCAATTTTTCTGCCTGTCTTCAGCTGGGGCTTGATTGCTTTCCCCACCTTGTCTCCTGAGTCTTCCAGCATGCTTTGAAGTCTGATTTCCCTGCTTTGTATTCCTCCAGGATGGATTTCAGTGTTAGTTTCAGCTTTGCTGGCGACAGTACAGCGCGATGTCAGTCAGACAGGGTGGGACCCAAGCATTTCCTTGTGAACTTGTTGATTTTGGTTTCCCATTGCCTCGACTGTGCTGGTGCAAAATGTCGTATATCTCAGAGGCCATAGGAGTTTGGTATCAGCAGGGAACTGCGGGACACCAGACCTTGTATTTGCCAGGGAGCCCACATGGTCAATGGTCTCCAAGCCTTCTTTCGCCATCTGCTTGGTTTCTTTTGCTCTTTGTGTGTCTTTCAGGGGATCATCATACCATCTTCCAAGGCTCTTGACTGGTTCTTCTGTGACTGTTGGAATGGCCTGGTTGGCAACACTAAAGCCCAAACAGATTCGGCCACTTTTCCTTTCCTCAGTGAGAGACTCCGTGATTTTTTTGGCTTGAACTGCATTCTGGATAGGAACTTTTGTCGTCCAGCCTCTCCAGCACATGACGTGTCTCGTCTTCTCTGGATGAAATCACTGTGTGTCACCCATGAAGGCCTTGAGAGGAGGCATTTTGTATCCTCGCCAAGGTCTGTTTTGTCTCGCGTTGTTTGTTGCTGCTTTCAAGATGAGTTCCATTGCCAGCACGAACAGTATTGGGGAAGATTGCACAGCCCATTGCAATGCCCACTTCCCAAAGTTGATCCAATCTGTTGTGAAATCCTTGGTAGAGAACCGCATTGAGAAGCCATTGAAGTACTTCTTGAGCATGTCGCGGAGGGTTCTTTGGCACATGGTAATTTCTCAAGAGCCAACTGTATCATCTCATGGGGCACAGTCCATATGCGTTTGCCAGATCAAGCCACACTACGTCCAAGTCTCTCTTTTTCTGTTTTTGCTTTTTTGGATTGCGTCCCAGATCATTGTGGCGTGTTCTACACAGCCAGCCACGCCCGGGATGCCACCTTTCTGGACTGACACATCCAAGTACTTGTTTTCCATCAGGTACTTGGTCAGCCTTGCTCCATGGGCAGAGAAGAAGATTTTCCTTCGAGTTCAGTAGTGATATTGGCCTGAACTGGCTGATGTCACTTGAGTTTTGCCTTTGGGGATGTACACACCATCTGCCGTCATCCACTGGCTGGGTGATCTTCTGTTTCTCCAAGCCCATCGCAGCGCCTGTGGAGCCACTCCAGCACCTTGGGACATTTCTTGTAAAGCTGGTAAGGTATTCCGTTTGGCCCTGGTGATGATTTGGCTCTGGCTTTGTCGACCCCCTTCTTGATTTCCGCCCAAAGTTGGAGGCTTGCCAAATTTAACTGTTCCTCAGGGTTGGTTGGCCACACCAGACCTTGAAAGTCGAGTGGTGCTTTGCTCTGTGAGTCGAGTATGTTTTCCCCCAGGTGCTGCTCAAGAAAATCCTTTGTCCACACTTGGGTCCCAGATTTTGGCTGCTCAAACAGTGTTCTGGCAAACTGGAAGGGGTCTCTGAAGAAGCGCTCTTGTGTCTTCTTCTTTTGCTCTTCCTCTTTCTCGCAGATTCCGCTTTGCTGAGGGCGCTGTGTTTTTCTTTCAGGTCTTCCCACAGTTTTTCCAGCCTTGTTTTCAGCTGGCAGTGCGGTCTTCATTTGCTTCTTGAGGTTGTTCTTTTGGACTTGGGTCTTGTCCATCTTTTTTTGGCGTCTGGATTTCTTTGGAGTGTTTTTCTTTGGGTAGTTTACTCCATAGGCGTCTCTACATGTGGCATACACAATTTTCCCCATATGTGGCTAGTTTTGTTCAAGGGTGCTTTTCCCCATCAGTGCATCGAGTCTTTGGACGATTTTTGCATCCAGTTTCTCCCAATCTTCAGTTTCGTTTGCTCGTGGCAGGTTGAGTTTTTAGGCGCCCGGCATCGAGGGCCTGGCAAATTCCTCATCCGAACCAACAGCGTGGATGTCCTTGGCACTGGGTGGTTTAAATTCTGGCTTGGGTTTCCGACGTCTTATCTGCTGATGCCAGTGCGCTGCTGCTCATTCAGATGAGTCTTCACACATCCCATCTTTGTTCGGTGGATCTTCATGCCACGGGTGGTAGCGAAACGCTTTCCACAGACACTGGATATTCCATTGGTCCATGTTCATAGTCCGTTTGGGATTTGCAGTCGGGGATTGGTTGAGCACGATGGGTTCATGTAGGAGCGTTTTTATATCCTAAATCTTTGGACTTCAGCAATTTAACCATTGCAGTGATGAATCATTTCAGCTTCCGGTTAGACTTGTAAACCCCCTAAATAAAAATTTAAATCCGCCAATAAAAAGTGACAGAGTGCCATCAGCTGGTAAACCCGCCCTATGGCTTTTTACCAGAATCAGTTAAATTTTGCCATTTACTGCGCAACTACTGGTTGTGGTGTTTCATATGCAAACCATTTAAACCACCCCAATCTTTTAGTAAGATCAGTATATAACTTTCAGTTTATTACAGTGCAGACGTATACTAACTGAACTACAAAGTGCCCCCCCCTAACGACAACGCGTTTAATCCATTTAAAAGCCCAATAGACAATAATGCACATGAAAGAATCTGCAACGAATTTAACATTAATCCTTCAACTGACTTTAGACAAAGTCAGACCGCAATCATGGGTTAGGCACATTGTTTTTGTGGGGCGAAAGTAGAGATTAAATTATGACTACTGGCCTGGCCACACCTCTTTTCAACCAGAAAACAAGTTCGATTGGGATCCATGAACAAAAACCCCTAATGCTTGGGCAACATTTATCTTAGATGAAAGTAAAGCCTAACAATGCCAGGAGTGCAAAGACTCAATGACTCCATACGGACATACGTTTGGTGTCTATTAGGAGCACAAAGCACAGACCAAGTCTAGCATAGTGGATCAATCTAAGGCTTTGATGCCGAAAAACAATTTTTAGCTATTTTAGAGATGCTTTTAACTCGGCTGTTGATTTGCCTGCCACATACAAAGGTATCAAGACGTTCTTGGGACACGCTAGGTCAAAGGTTGACTTTGTTGTAGGCCATGGATTATACATGCACCTCTGCCTTAGACTACAGATTGGCATGATACAGAATTATAACAATGAAATCCTCATAGCTGGAGACGACCAAAATTAGGGCACAATCAAGGCTTAAACACAAGGCCCACTCCATCCCTTTTAAAGAAAGTACCTAGCCCCGAAGGGGAAACGATCCAGTTATAAGCGTCCCACAGCCCGAAAGCAGCCCAGAAAGCGCGCCACCTGTTGATCTACCGCACTGACAGTCACACTAGCGAAAAGACAGCCCCTTTTTGTGCTTTTAACTTTTACTGGATCAGCCATACTTTTTTTCACTAAAAAAATTTAAACCAGCAGCTAGCACTCCTAACGCCCACAGATGGTCGGGCCCTATAAACCAGCAACTTTGCCTATAGTAGACAAAACCCAACTAAAAAACAATTACCTATTATGCCAGGCAAAGCATCAAGCGCTTTTTGGGTGCTAACTTCTTTAATAAGTTTGCTAGGTGGTTTTAATTGTTTTTAATCCATCTTTTACCAGCTTAGGCGTTGGAGGCGCTACTGGCCCTGTTGGCGCACTGCCAGTTAAAGCATAAACGAGTGTAGAGATAGCAAACCCAACGCCGTTAATATGCTAACTATTGTAACCCCTTTTATTCTTGAAGAGAGTCCTTATTTCTTTCTGCTAACGTAGTGTTTTCATAAAGTATTCTGTTTTAGTTTCTTTATTCTGCTTGCTTGTGATGCCAGCTGCCTTTGTTAGTAGACAGCGTTTCAAACCCTGGCTGTCTTTCTATCATTAAATCTTGTATTTTCTGCTGTATTCTAACCTTTTCTTCTCGCCCTAAATTGTTATCATCTGCTCAGCCAGTTTATTTTTTTCTTCTTCTATTCTCTATCCAGCTCACTAAGTTTTGCAAAATTGTTTTTCTAGTTCGCCTGTATTGACTTTAGGCGTTCATTAAGAGCTAGGAGGGTTCGCGCATAGGCAATGAAAAATCGTCAATTGTTTCTAATGTTTTTCTGACTAAAACTCGTCTCAATTTCTGTTGCTGCATCATTTATTCTTGGCCCAAAATTTCTTGAAAAGGGCCCATTTCTATTTCAGATCGTTTTGGAACTCTTGTTTAAAGTTCTGTAAAGACTAACAGCATCAGGCCTTAAATTTAAAATTTTTTAATCGCCTTTGGTCGAAAACAGGAATCCTCTGTCTAATTGTGTTTAGTTTTAAAAACTTAGTTGGGTCTGGCTTTGTAGTAACTCTTACAAAATTTCCTCCGCTAGTTCTTATTTTACAGATGGTTGCTTTTATCCATTTTAAAATCAAAAGGACTATGGCCTTCTGGGGGTTCTAGTCCTAAGCTTATGTAAAATGAGTTAATTCTATTGTTAATAGTTCTGCACGAGATGCGCTAACTGAAGGGGGCGTTTCACTCTTTCTTCTAATAAAGGGTTTGAGAACCTTCTGCTGCTTCTTCAAACTCTTCTTGCAATGAAGGGCACAGTTCTGTTTCTTCTTCTTCAGGAGGATCAGTAGGATCAATTGCGTCATGATCTTCATCCATATTTTTTATTTTATTTTTTTTTTTTTTATAAAAAATGAACTCATAGGGTTGTGACCTCGATCCATACAGAAGGGGAAGGAACCCATGGGTAAAAAGGTAAAGGCAGACTGTAATTAGTGTAAATACTCCATCAACAGTTCACCCTGGAAAAGCTTAAACAGTCAATTTTCCCTGATCTTGGCGCTGGCGATGTTATAATGCCAGGCATGCTAACTATCATTCAAATAGATATTACATCGGAAGTCCTAATGCTACTGTTGTTGCTAATTTGGGCAGGGCCATCATTTAAACATATGGCAATCAAACTGGAGGGCAGAGAAGTCTTTGTACTAGGCGAGGCAGACATTTTTGCCTCTATTCTGATCTATGGCTGCCTAAAAAGAAAGAAAAAAGAAAGTTTTATCAGGGAATACAAAGCCAAACGGTCTCAAGCACAGGCTTAAAGCGGAGGATGCAAAGAATGATGTTAAAGATGAGGCAGTAGCAGAAGCATTTGGCAACAGATTCTGCATCCCCCTAGATTCTGAACTGTTAAAACGCATATGCCATATTACCAAGGTGCACTAAAGAAAAACTACTTATGAACTGACATTTAATCCTAGCGATTTTGTTGTTTTGTCTGAAGATCCCGAAGCCAAAAAACAGTTAGCGACATTTCTCTTGAGTTTGATGTGTTAATAACCCGAATGGCCAGAACAATCTTAACCCCGTAAAAAAAATAAAACAGTTATTTATTATGAAAGGGTTATACACTCCATTACAGAAAATAGAAACAAGCGAGGGCACTCTCTGGGAAAATTACATCTAAATCAGTCTCTGAAGTCTTTAAAAGGAATTTTGTTCTTGTTTACTGAAGAAACAACTCCTTTCATAGAGAATCAGAAGCGTTTTGTAATCCAAAAATTGAGAAGGTTGAACTGTGCAATAAAGGCAAGTCTGATCAGTTGTATTCGGGTCGCGGACTTTTACCTCACCAACACTTTGATGAAATAAGAAAGTTATTCGCTGGAGGTAGGCAAAGAATCCTGCAGTTGATCGTGTATGTAAAAAAACTTCGCCTTTATGATGTAAGACTCGAAGACTACTTAATAGCCATATATGGGCTGTGGTTGGATTTTAGATCTACATTTGACAACAGATTGTTTGGAAGTGGAGAAAGGGTAGGGCAAGATGGTTAAAATAAATATTCAAAGAAAGCAGATGGAAACGCCCCAATAAAAATGCATGTTTTTATGGTTTGTGATGCTCAGTTAAACATTTAAGAAAACAGGTTAAAAGACGTTGGCTTATTAAAATGTAGAAGAAATATTCTAATAAAAACAGATGGATAGCTTGAAGTTTCTGCCCAAAGATTTCCCCACTGTTCTCTTATCTGCGGGATTACTGGGTGTGGGAAAACTGTCTTCGTACTTGATTTGTTACAAACAATATACAGGTTTCATTACGAGCACTTGTTATATTCTGCACATCCATTTAAACACAACAAGTCTTACAAAGAAAGGAAGTTTATTTGGACAGACGAGAATATATTTTTAGTTGATCCTAGCGACAAACTGAGCGACTGTTTAGAACATTACTATAGACTAATTTGAGGGAACTGAAACCTGTTTATTATTGATGACTGTTCTGCTGAACGAGACATTTTTTAAAAAAAAAAAAGCTCTGTCAAAGCTAGCCTTTAGCGGGCGCCACGCCTTAGTTTCTGTGTGGCTCTTAAATCAAAAATACAATGCTTTACAAAAATACAAGACTTTAGATCGCAGTTAAAATCAGTTGTATTATTTTACACTAAGGACAAAGATAGTTTTGAAGAATGTTTAAGTGAAAGTTATACACTAAGGGACAAAGATGAGCTAAAAAAAATAAAAGAGCAGTTAGAAAAATCTAAGCACGCTAAGCTATGCTTATGGACTGACCCCCCAGTTCAATACGTTTGTTTATTGTAGATTGTTTATTATAATTTTAATATTAAAAAGAATGTCTCGGGGGCCAGAATCAAAAGCGCAGCTAGCTCCTAAATGCACTGCAGTAGAGCTAAAAGACCTAGCAGACACAACGAGTTTGATCTAATAGGAGTGCTAGGAAATGTTTATGGATTTGAGTACACAGATGATGGGGTTTACAAACGAACAGAAATTGAAGACAAAAAACGACAGCAATATCCTACCCTAGAAGAGATAGGAAATTTAAGGGCTAACGATTTTGGCAAACATGAATACAAACTTCATAAAAGAGAGAATGCTTGGGCGTTGCTTCCTGAAATTGCTTGGAATTTAAAGTTTGAACTACGAAGCCCTAATGTATACTTTGATAAGAAAAACAATTTTAGAAAAGCCTTAAATGCAGGCCCTTTCTTGTTAGCATGGTTCCAGGAACACAACAGAAAAAACAGATTGAAATAACTAGGCAGGGTTCTAAATATATGCTACAGAGAAAGAAGTCCTTAGCTGAAGTGGGAGGTGACACTGTCAGCTTAGAATTTACCCCAACGCTACTGACACTACCTAGGCAAATGACGATGATTTTTCGCTTATTTATTACTCCAAGGGAGGGCGATCCTAGTTTGCCAGAACATACGTTAATCAGAGGTATACAAATAAAGGCTGAAAACTTGGATGCCCTCTTAAGCTCGTTATTGCAATTACTAAAAACGGAGACGAAATAAACACCTTGTATCATCTGACAAGGTTACTGTGATGGTTGACAAAGCTAAACTAACAGTACTCGACTTTATTTTCATTAAGTATGCTGATTGTATTGCGTTGTACTCTGTTAATGAAGTGCTGCCAGAAGAATTAATAAGAAGAAGATATGTACAAGATTAATTTAAAAAATAATCTTATTTAGAAAATGGAGGTTCAACAGCTCAGGTTAAAGCAAATAACTGAACTTCAAAAGGAAATAGAAAGCGACTTGGATAAGTATAGGGTTACTAGGAAAAATATGCTAAAGCTTTAAATACTCTTTCTTATGTAATTACTGGCTCATCAGCTGTAGCTCGCGTAAGTGCTGGGTCTAGTGTTGCTGTTTTAGCTACTGGGGTTGGAGCGCCAGCCTCTTTAGCATTAGGGGGCCTTGGTTTAGGGTTAGGCGCCTTGTCTATGATTGTAAGTGCTGTTTTTAAAAAATTAACTCCTAAATTACAAAAGCACACTGCCATTGTTGCCCTAGCATCAGCAAAACTTTGTTCATTAAGATTAAGAATAAGCAAATCATTACAGGATGAAAACATTACAGACGAAGAATTTCAGAAGCTTATGGCCGATGGTGAGGATTACAGACGGCAAAAAATTGAACTTCAAAAGGAGTGGAGAAAGACTTTTACTTCACAACAGGTAGACACTGATGCAATTAAACAGAACATTGAAAAACAAACACATGATCAGTTAAACTCAAAATAGGCTAAAAAAAAGTTTAGCAAAAAATAAAACTTTTTTTTTTTTTTAACTC
>JAFLJL010003024.1:0-22996 GCA_018398815.1 Conus ventricosus | reverse complement strand
CAAAAAAGGGGGTTTTCCTCTGGATTTAGTTATTTTTTTAAAAAAAAAAATTGGGGAAAATTTATTGGCCCCCCCATCAATTTTTTTTTAAAAATTAAATTTTCCCCCTTTTTTCAAATTTATTTTTAAAATTTATAACTGTAATTGAAAAACCCTGCCAAAATTGAGGGCGGGTGCTCGTAGAACAGTAGAGGGTTTGGGCCATTGACAAATTATTTTTGTTTTTAACTGTGTAAATGGACAAACAACTTTGGGTTTCACGAGAATATCAGAAGGTTTATTACCTTTAAATTGCCAGATGCCTCTCTTGTACTAAATCTATAAGATTTATCGCTACTGTGGAAGCCTAAGATTCTAGCAAGCCCTCTAGGAAAAGTATACTCTCTTCTTGCTTCTAGTGGGAAATGTATAGTAATTCTGAGGTTTGCTTCGTTGATTGTTAGCAATATGCCAAATTCGTTAAGTACTTCTTTTAAAGAACAAAAGTTGTAATAACCTTCTGGTATTGTTTATATGGCTATTTGATTGCCCACCTCGTTACTAATATTAATCCAGTTATTTTGAGCCCCTTCAGATATGTTAATCCATTTTACTTTAAAACCAATTTCTTTAAGCGCAATCCTACAACTCCTGCGCCAATTGAGAATTGGGAACGTTAAGAACACACGCTCGTTTTGCTTGGTTTATAGATGTACATCTTTTTTATAACTATTTTAAAAACTATTTAAAAATGGAACCTTTTAACTATACCGAAAGTGCCACTTAGTAGAAAGAAACTCGTGGAGAGCGTGGCAGCAGAGAGTCCTCAGAAGAGAAGCCCCCTTCAAGCAAGTGTTTCGGCCCTTATCTCCTGACACTCTAGGGGGGTTGGGCCACACCCGGTTCATGACTCCGGATGTCCCTCTGCTGCCCCTTTTTTTTGTTTCCCCATCTTGGGACGAGCCATGGCTGGGATTCGAACCCATGACCCTCTGGAGATGCTCATTTTCCACTTAATGACTCGCGCTTTAACCACTGAGCCACAGGGACACCTGATATTTGTAGGGAAGTTAAGCCTTATTAAGTTCACTTTTGTTCCTCCTTGACCAGATCCAGCTTGAACACCTCTCTGCCGCTTCTGCCATTGCTTTCAGGGCTCTGGTTTTTTCCTTCCCTGCAACTGAGAGCTGTTTCATGAGGCTGTATGCAGACGTTCCTACAAATCCCCGAGCTCCAATTTCTGCAGTGAGGACTTTGGCCTGATAGCCTTCTCTCCTCAGGCTGTTTGCCAGATCAGCATACTTTTCAGTCTTGTAGATTTGAGCTGCCTCCATTTCTGTTTTCATATGGCACCGTGAGCTCGATCATGATCAGCTGCTTGGTTAAATTAGAGGGGACTACTATGTTTGGGCTCATGCCACTTTTGCGGATGATTTCGGGGTGACTTCCATTTGGGGGGTCGGCAGTCCCCTCTCCGGGGAAAATCGGCCCGGGCCCCCAAGACTCTGCCTGAAATTTCGAGTGGCATTTTTTGTTTTTGGCCCAAATGATTTGCTGCCCCGGGCCGGGAGAATTTTCCCGGGGCTTTTGGGGGGGGCCGGGTTCTCCTTTTGTGGTTTTTGGGGGGAAGGGGGGCCCAGGGAACAAGGTAAATTTTCTTTGGGACTTGGTGGGTCCAGGGAAACTTCCTTGAGAAAGGGGAACAAACAGGGGGAGCTTGTAAAGATCCACGTTTTTTTTTCCCACCCCCAAAAAAAAGGGGCATCGGGGGTCGTCTTTTTTCCCCCCTTCACCGGGTTTTGCTTTTGGGCAAAAGGGTCTTATGCAATCGGAAAATAAAACTGACCCTTATGGGGGCCTTTGTGCCAAATTCTTCCAAGTGAACTTCTTTGGAGGGCTTTCCCCCACTTTGGGGTTTAAATTGGGCCTTGCGGGGCTCTGTGACTTTTTTTTGGGAGTTTTTTTTGGTTTCTTTTTTCTCTTCCCCGAAATCATCATGTCTCTTTTGATTTTTTCCTTTTGGGCCCTTTGACCCCCATTCATTTTTGGGTCCCCCCCAGCCCTTGTCTGTTGGTCTTGGTGCCCCTTTTTATTTTTTCTGATTTGAGACTTTTTTTTGCAAAATTTTCCCATCGCCTCTTGAATTTTTCCTTTTTCTCCCTGTTTCAGCGGGGGTTGGGATTGCTTTACCCCCTTGTCCCCCTGAGCCCTTCCGAGGCTTTGAAGGTCTGATCTTCCCTGTTTGTATTCCCCCAGGAGGGATTTCAGTGTTTTTTCAGCTTTGTTTGGGCGACATTTACAGGGGCGAGTCATCGACAGGGGGGGAAACCCCAAAGCCATTTTTGTGAACTTGTTGATTTTGGTTTCCCCTTCCCTCACTTGCTGGTGCAGAGGGTCGAAATATCATCGGGGGCCCATGGGGACCTTTGGGTTACCCACATGAACTGCGGGACCCCGACCTTGTATTTGCCAGGGAGCCCACAGGGTTCAATGGTCCCCAAACCTTCTCCCCATCTGTTTGGGTTTTTCTTTTGCTTTTGTGTGTCTTTCAGCGTATCTTCATCCCAAATTTTTCCGGGCTTTTGACTGGTTCTTTGTCCCTTTGGAAGGGGCCGGGTTTTGGCAACATGAAGACCACAGATTCGGCCACTTTCCCTTTTCCCTCAGTGAGGACCCCGTGATTTTTTTGGCTTAAAATTTCTTTTCGGGAAAGGGGCAACTATGTCTTTCCACCCTTTTCCAGACAGGGACGTTCTCGTCTTCTCTGGAGAAATCACTGTAGTGTCATCCATAAAGGGCCCTTGGGAGAGGGGGGCATCTTGAATCCTTCGCCAAGGTTTTTTTTGCCCTCGCGTTGTTTGTTGCTGCTTTCAAGATGATTCCATTGCCAGCACGAACAGTATTGGGAGATTGGGACAGCCCATTTTTAATTTCCCCCTTCCAAGTTGATCCAAACTTTTGTACTCCTTGGAGGGGAACCCCATTGAAAGCCATTTTAAGTACTTTTTGAGCAGGGCGCGGATGTTCTTTGGACTGGAAATTCAAGAGCCAACTTTATCTCTATGGGGCACAGATCCATATTTTCGTTTGCAGATCAAGCCCCACTACGTCCAAGTCTCCTTTTCTGTTTTTGCTTTTTGGATTTCGTCCCAGATCATTTTGGCGTGTTCACACAAACCAGCCACGCCTGGGATGCCACCTTTCGGACTGAACATCCCCAAAACTTGTTTTCCATTTAGGGTTTCTTGGCAGGGCCCTTTCTGCCATGACAGAAAAAGAAGATTTTCCCCTTCGACGTTTTTAGTAAATGATATTGGGGCCGGGGGAAATGGGGTGATGTCACTTTTTTTGTTTTTGCCCCCCCGTTTGGGGATTTTTTTAAACCAACATTGGGCCCCCCCTTTGGGGCCGTCAAATTTTCCCAACCCGGCTTTGGCCCTTTTTAATTCTTTCTTGGGTTTCTTTTCCCCCAAAACCGAATTAGGGGGGGAGCAAAACCCCTGTGGAAAGGGCCCAACCTCCAGGGGAAAACCCTTGGGGGAACCCCCTTTTTTTTCCCCAAAACCACCCCCATGCCCCCTTTTCAACAAATTTTTTTTCTTTATTCCCTTCCCATCAAAAAAAATTTTTTCCCCCCCTTTTTTAAAAGTTTTTTTTAAAATTTTTCCTTGGGTTTTCCTTTGGGATTACCACCCATCCCGTCATCCATGGTGCTGTCTTTTTTTTCCCCAAGCCGATGCACAGCCTGGGGAGCCACTCCACCCTTGGGACTTTTTTGAAAAGGGGGTTTTTTGGGGGTGTGATTTGGCCTTTTTTTTTCGACCCCTTCTTGATTTCCCCCAAATTGGGAGGCTTCCCATTAAAATTTTGGGGTTGGGTTGGGCCCACCAGACCTTAAATGTCGAGTGGTGCTTTGCTCTGTGAGTCAGAGTATGTTTTCCCCAGGGGAAAACCCTTTTTTCCCCCTTAGGGTCCCCCGATTTTGGCCTCCGTGTTCTGGAAACGGAAGGGGTCTTTGAAGAAGCGCTCTTGTTTTTTCTTTTTGCTCTCCCCTTTTTCCCCTTGTTTGCGGGGGGTTTTTTTTTCCAGTTTCCCAAAATTTTTCGGGGTGTTTTTTGCTCTGGGTTTCTTTGTTTTTTGGGTTGTTCTTTTTTTGTTTTATTTTTCTTTTGGGGTTGGTTTCTTTGGGGTTTTTTTGGTATTTTTTCCCCTAGGGTTTAATGTGGTCAAAGTCCCCTTTTATTTGTGCAAGGGTCTTTTTTTGGGATCGGGTTTTCATTTTTCATCCCTTTCTTTTGGGGTTTTTGGGCCTGGCAGGTGGTTTTTTTTCCCCCTCGACCTTCAAATTTCCCCAAGGGGGGATGTCCTTGGCACTGGGGTTTTAAACCCGGGCCCTTGGGTTTCCCGACGTCTTATCTGCTGATGCAGTGCGCTGCTGCTCATTCAGATGAGTCTTCACACATCCCATCTTTGTTCGGTGATCTTCATGCCACGGGTGGTAGCGAAAACGCTTTCCACAGACACATGGGATATTCCATTTGGTCCATGTTCATAGTCCGTTTGGGATTTGCAGTCGTGATTGGTTGAGCACCGATGGATTCATGTAGGAGCGTTTTATAATCCTAAATCTTTGGACTTCAGCAATTTAACCATTGCAGTAGATGAATCATACAGCTTCCAGGTTAGACTTGTAAACCCACTAAATAAATATTTAAATCCGCCAATAAAGAGTGACAGAGTGCCATCAGCATGGTCATCCTGCCCTATGGCTTTTTACCAGAATCAGTTAAATTTTGCCATTTACTGCGCAACTACTGTTGTGGTGTTCATATGCAAACCATTTAAACCACCCCAATCTTTTAGTAAGATCAGTATATAACTTTCATGTTTTATTACCAGTGCAGACGTATACTAACTGAACTACAAGTGCCCCTCCCTAACGACAACGCTTTTAAATCCATTTAAAAGCCCAATAGACAATAATGCACATGAAAGAATCTGCAACGAATTTAACATTAATCCTTCAACTGACTTTAGACAAAAGTCAGACCGCAATCATGGGTTAGGCACATTGTTTTTGTGGGGCGAACGTAGAGATTATAATTATGACTACTGGCCTGGCCACAACCTCTTTTCAACCAGACAAAACAAGTTCGATTGGGATCCATAGAACAAAAACACCCTAATGCTTGGGCAACATTTATCTTAGATGAAAGTAAAGGCCTAACAATGCCAGGATGTGCAAAGACTCAATGACTCCATACGGACATACGTTTGGTGTCTATTAGGAGCACAAGCACAGACCAAGTCTAGCATAGTGGATCAATCTACAGGCTTTGATGCCAGAAAACAATTTCTAGCTAATTTAGAAGATGCTTTAACTCGGCTTTTTGATTTGCCTGCCAGCATACAAAGGTATCAAGACGTTCTTGCACACGCTAGGTCAAAGGTTGACTTTGTTGTAGGCCATGGATTATACATGCTACCCTCTGACCTTAGACTACAGATTGGCATGATACAGAATTATAACAATGAAATCCTCATAGCTGGAGACGACCAAAACTTAGGGCACAATCAAGGCTTAAACACAAGGCCCACTCCATCCATTTAAAGAAAGTACCTAGCCCTGAAGGAAGCGATCCAGTTATAAGCGTCCCACAGCCAGAAAGCAGCCCAGAAAGCGCGCCACCTGTTGATCTACCTCGCACTGACAGTCACACTAGCGAAAAGACAGCCCTTGTTGTGCTTTTAACTTTTACTTGGATCAGCCATACTTTATTTCACTAAAAATTAATCCAGCAGCTAGCACTCCTAACGCCCACAATGGTGGGGCCATATAACCAGCAACTTTGCCTATAGTAGACAAAACCCAACTAACAACAATACCTATTATGCCAGGCAAAGCATCAAGCGCTTTGGCTGCTAACTTCTTTAATAAGTTTGCTAGGTGGTGTAATTGTTTTCTAATCCATCTTTTACCAGGCTTAGGCGTTGGAGGCGCTACTGGCCCTGTTGGCGCACTGCCAGTTAAAGCATAAACGAGTGTAGAGATAGCAAACCCAACAGCCGTTAATATGCTAACTATTGTAATCCCTTATTCTCTGAAGAGAGTCCTTATTCTTTCTGCTAACGTAGTGTTTTCATGAAGTATTCTGTTTATATTTCTCTTATTCTGCTTGCTTGTGATGCCAGCTGCCTTCTGTTAGTAGACAGCGTTTCTAACCTGGCTGCTCTTTCTATCATTAAATCTTGTATTTTCTGCTGTATTCTAACCTTTTCTTCTCGCCCTAAATTGTTATCATCTGCATCAGCCAGTTTATTTTTTTCTTCTTCTATCTCTCTATCCAGCTCACTAAGTTTTGCTAAATTGTTTTCTAGTTCGCCTCTTATTGACTTTAGGCGTTCATTAAGAGCTAGGAGGTCGCGCATAGGCAATGAAGAATCGTCAATTGTTTCTAATGTTTTTCTGACTAAAACTCGTCTCAATTTCTGTTGCTGCATCATTTATTCTTGGCCCCTAAATCTTGAAAAGAGGTCATTTCTATTTCAGATCGTGTTGGCAACTCTTGTTTCAAGTTCTGTAAAAGACTAACAGCCTCAGCCTTAAATTTTAAAATGTTTAATCCCCTTTTGGGTCGAAAACAGGAATCCTCTGTCTAATTGTGTTTAGTTTTAAAAACTTAGTTGGGTCTGGCTTTGTAGTAACTCTTACAAAATTTCCTCCGCTAGTTCTTATATACAGATGGTTGCTTTTATCCATATTAAAATCAAAAGGACTATGGCCTTCTGGCGGTTCTAGTCCAAGCTTATGTAGAATGAGTTAATTCTATTTGTTAATAGTTCTGAAACGAGATGCGCTAACTGAAGGGGGCGTTTCTACTCTTTCTTCTAATGAAGGGATTGAAGAACCTTCTGCTGCTTCTTAAAACTCTTCTTGCAATGAAGGGCACAGTTCTGTTTCTTCTTCTTCGGGAGGATCAGTAGGATCAATTGCGTCATGATCTCATCCATATTTTTTATTTATATTTTTTTTTGTTTTATAAAAAATGAACTCATACGGTTGTGACCTCGATCCATACAGAAGAGAGAAGGAACCCCATGGCGTAAGAGGTATAGGCAGACTGTAATTAGTGTAAATATTTCCATCACACAGTTCAGCCTGGACAAGCTTAAACAGTCAAGTTTCCTGATCTTGGCGCTGGCGATGTTATAATGCCAGGCACTGCTAAACTATCATTCAAAATAGATATTACATCGGAAGATCCTAATGCTACTGTTGTTGCTAATTTGGGCAGGGCCATCATTAAACATATGGCAATCAAACTGGAGGGCAGAGAATCTTTGTACTAGGCGAGGCAGACATTTTTGCCCTCTATTCTGATCTATGGCTGCCTAAAAAAGAAAGAAAAGAGAAAGTTTATCAGGGAATACAAAGCCCAAACGGTCTCAAGCACAGGCTTAAAGCGGAGGATGCAAAGAATGATGTTAAAGATGAGGCAGTAGCAGAAGCATTTGGCAACAGATTCTGCATCCCTCTAGATTCTGAACTGTTAAGACGCATATGCCATATTACCAAGGTGCACTAAAAGAAAAACTTACTTATGAACTGACATTTAATCCTAGCGATTCTGTTGTTTTGTCTGAAGATCCCGAAGCCAAATACACAGTTAGCGACATTTCTCTTGAGTTTGATGTTGTTAATAACCCCGAACTGGCCAGAACAATCTTAACCCAGTATAAAAATAAAACAGTTATTTATTATGAAAGGGTTATACACTCCATTACAGAAAATAGAAACAAGCGAGACACTCTCTGGAACATACATCTAAATCAGTCTCTGAAGTCTTTAAAAGGAATTTTGTTCTTGTTTACTGAAGAAACAACTCCTTTCATAGAGAATCAGAAGCGTTTTGTAATCCAAAAATTGAGAAGGTTGACTGTGCAATAAATGGCAAGTCTGATCATTTTGTATTCGGGTCGCGGACTTTTACCTCACCAACACTTTGATGAAATAAGAAAGTTATTCGCTGGAGGTAGGCAAAGAGATCCTGCAGTTGATCGTGTATGTAAAAAAACTTCGCCTTTATGATGTAAGACTCGAAGACTACTTAATAGCCATATATGGGCTGTGGTTGGATTTTAGATCTACATTTGACAACAGATTGTTTGGAAGTGGAGAAAGGGTAGGGCAAGATGGTATAAAAATAAATATTCAAAAGAAAGCAGATGGAAACGCCCCAATAAAAATGCATGTTTTTATGGTTTGGTGATGCTCAGTTAAACATTGAAGAAAAACAGTTAAAAGACGTGGCTTTATTAAAATGTAGAAGAAATATTCTAATAAAAACAGATGGATAGCTTGAAGTTTCTGCCCAAAGATCCGCACTGTTCTCTTATCTGCGGGATTACTGGTGTGGGAAAACTGTCTTCGTACTTGATTTGTACAAACAATATACAGGTTTCATTACGAGCACATTTTTATATTCTGCACATCCATTAAGCACAACAAGTCTTACAAAGAAAGGAAGTTTATTTGGACAGACGAGAATATATTTTTAGTTGATCCTAGCGACAAACTGAGCGACTGTTTAGAACATTACTATAGACTATTTGAGGGAACTGAAACACTGTTTTTTATTGATGACTGTTCTGCTGAACGAGACATTGTTAAAAAAAGAAAAGCTCTGTCAAAGCTAGCCTTTAGCGGGCGCCACCCCTTAGTTTCTGTGTGGCTCTTAACTCAAAAATACAATGCTTTACAAAAATACAAGACTTTAGATCGCAGTTAAAATCAGTTGTATTATTTTACACTAAGGACAAAGATAGTTTTGAAGAATGTTTAAGTGAAAGTTATACACTAAGGGACAAAGATGAGCTAAAAAAATAAAAGAGCAGTTAGAAAAATCTAAGCACGCTAAGCTATGCTTATGGACTGACCCCCCAGTTCAATACGTTTGTTTATTGTAGATTGTTTATTATAATTTTAATATTAAAAAGAATGTCTCGGGGCCAGAATCAAAAGCGCAGCTAGCTCCTAAATGCACTGCAGTAGAGCTAAAAGACCTAGCAGACACAACCGAGTTTGATCTAATAGGAGTGCTAGGAAATGTTTATGGATTTGAGTACACAGATGATGGGGTTTACAACGAACAGAAATTGAAGACAAAAAACGACAGCAATATCCTACCCTAGAAGAGATAGGAAATTTAAGGGCTAACGATTTTGGCAAACATGAATACAAACTTCATAAAAGAGAGAATGCTTGGGCGTTGCTTCCTGAAATTGCTTGGAATTTAAAGTTTGAACTACGAAGCCCTAATGTATACTTTGATAAGAAAAACAATTTAGAAAAGCCTTAAATGCAGGCCCCTTTCTTGTTAGCATGGTTCCAGGAACACAACAGAAAAAACAGATTGAAATAACTAGGCAGGGTTCTAAATATATGCTACAGAGAAAGAAGTCCTTAGCTGAAGTGGGAGTGACACTGTCAGCTTAGAATTTACCCCAACGCTACTGACACTACCTAGGAAAAATGACGATGATTTTTCGCTTATTATTACTCCAAGGGAGGGCGATCCTAGTTTGCCAGAACATACGTTAATCAGAGGTATACAAATAAAGGCTGAAAACTTGGATGCCCCTCTTAAGCTCGTTATTGCAATTACTAAAAACGGAGACGAAATAAACACCCTGTATCATCTGACAAGGTTACTGTGATGGTTGACAAAGCTAAACTAACAGTACTCGACTTTATTTTCATTAAGTATGCTGATTGTATTGCGTTGTACTCTGTTAATGAAGTGCTGCCAGAAGAATTAATAAGAAGAAGATATGTACAAGATTAATTTAAAAAATAATCTTATTTAGAAAATGGAGGTTCAACAGCTCAGGTTAAAGCAAAACTGAACTTCAAAAGGAAATAGAAAGCGACTTGGATAAGTATAGGGTTACTAGGAAAAAATATGCTAAAGCTTTAAATACTCTTTCTTATGTAATTACTGGCTCATCAGCTGTAGCTCGCGTAAGTGCTGGGTCTAGTGTTGCTGTTTTAGCTACTGGGTTGGAGCGCCAGCCTCTTTAGCATTAGGGGGCCTTGGTTTAGGGTTAGGCGCCTTGCCCTATGATTGTAAGTGCTGTTTTTAAAAAATTAACTCCTAAATTACAAAAGCACACTGCCATTGTTGCCCTAGCATCAGCAAAACTTTGTTCATTAAGATTAAGAATAAGCAAATCATTACAGGATGAAAACATTACAGACGAAGAATTTCAGAAGCTTATGGCCGATGGTGAGGATTACAGACGGCAAAAATTGAACTTCAAAAGGAGTGGAGAAAGACTTTTACTTCACAACGGGTAGACACTGATGCAATTAAACAGAACATTGAAAAACAAACACATGATCAGTTAAACTCAAAATAGGCTAAAAAAAGTTTAGCAAAAAATAAACACTTTTTTTTTTTGTTAACTCACTGTGTTTGGCGGGACAACTTGCAGCTCTTCATGAACAAATGATCTTTTAGGGGCAGGCTTTTAGAAGATAGAGTTTCTCTTAAATAATATATGGGAGGGGTTGTTTTCATGATTCTTTCAACTTCATACACATCTACGCTCCATATGGGGTCTGTGGCTCTAATTCTAACATCACCTTCTGCCTCTCCAGGAGCATACAAGTATCTTACTTTTAGTCCAAACGGCAAGAGTTTTTGAGTCCCCTGCACATCTTCAGTAATGCTAATTTTTTTAATTTGATTGCCTTTACTGGTTTAAGGCCTGTTGCTTTAAATTCTTCATTGTTCAGGCACGTAAGACTGCTGGCAATCTCCTAACCCATTCTGTGTTGCGTTCTCTATCCATAATTTCTCTGTGATATTGATTAGGTAAACAGGCGTTCAGCTAGATTCTTATTAAAGTTTTCTACTAGGGCCTGTGATCGATGGTTGCCTGGGATTCCTCTCTTAACTGTAACATGATGTTTAAAAAACAGCTGGTTTCAGAGCCTTTAAACTCTTTTCCATCATCAACCTGGATCATCCTAGGATACTTTAATGGGCCTCTCGCATGTATATTTGTTGTAAAGCCACAGCCACAGCAGTTGAGCTTTCATCCGTTAAAGGTTCAGCGTCTTTGTATCTTGAAGCCATGTCAACAACTGTTAAAGCATACTTAAACTTTTTTTCTAACTTTGTCATGTGGAAGATACAGCAAGTCCATCTGGTGGGTGTCATTTGGAACTGAAATTAACAAACTAGGCCTTATTATTCTTTGGGGGCAGGCAAAATATATTTGCCAAATTGCCTGTTTTTGAAAGCCAGTCTTTCGCATCTGATTCAGACACTCTAGCAGCTTTACTCAGTTTTTCAATAGCAGTCTTTCCTTTCCAATACCCTTTAGGAGAATAATGTATTTTGTACTTCGAAATTGTCCATATTTTAAATGCATTTTATTTTACACAAGAAAGTGAGCAACAAGATAGACTGAGGTCATGCCAACTGCAATAAAAACTATCTCTGCAGTCTTCTGTTCCTCAGATGGTTCATAAAAGTCAGACAGTTCTGGCGGTGGCGATGTTAGAAACTTCCTTCCTGTCACTAAGTAATACTCATTCATTGCGTCATCAACAGCTGTAAATGTGTGCTCTGCATGTCCCTGTTCTCTTAACTTTTTATTAATAAAGTCTAAGTGAGCAATTCGTCTTTTCTCGTAAGCGTCTCTTGCTTTAGCTAAATTTTCCATTGCCTTGTTTTGACGTTCTCTCTCTTCATCGGACCGCAATTTACTAAACATATAATTGCTTCCAGAGAAGGCCAATGCATTAACAATAGCTCCTCCCACCATCAAAAACAAATCCAGACATCTTTTATAAATCAATATTTTCTAGATTAATCTTTCTATGTTTAATAAATTTTTTGGGATAATCCCCTGTGTTAACAAGAAAGTCTTTTGACGCAATCCCTGCAGTAATTACAACTATAACCTTAACAACATCCTCAATGTCTAACCTTCCTAGGTCAGCTGGCTCATTTTAAACATGTTTTTTGCTAAACACACTATAGCCTATACTAAGACCGCTAATTACAGCAGAATGGTAAATCGTATTGATAATCTTTTTTTCACTCATCTTTTTACTAACTAAAAAAATAATTAAAATAATCATAATACGAAAGACTGTCTATGTGCTTTTTAATCAGATAATCTGTTGTTGTTAAAGCTAAAAATAAGGTTGCAACTAGTTTTTGGCGAATCTTCTATCTTTCCCATCTTGGGCGGTTTTTATTCCTATCAAACATTTTGCAAGGGTTGAATAAACTATACACCAACAATAGGCACTGCATAATTAACCAACGTGAAACTCATGGTTTTAAAAGTATTATATTATTTTTTATTGCTTTTTAAAATGGATTGTGACGAACTATTAAAGTGTGAGGAGCAAGCAGACTACTGCCATAAAGAAAGATTATACTCTCTAGCTGCGTGTGAAAAAAAATGCAGTACTTAGGTGTTGAACTAAGTGTTGAACAGATTCAGCAATTGTCTACATCAACGTTGAAAAGTACTACGCTAGGTACGAAACGCAGTTAGGGTCAAAAATGGTTCGATCGGTGGGTCAGACAATGATTAGTCTATATGCTAAGTTAGTAAGTAAGATGGCGCCGGTTGATTCAGAAAAGATTTAAAATATGACTTATCACAAGATCCAGTTTTAAACAAGTCCCTAGAAACTCTTGCATGTGACATGTATTACAGATTTGGGACATTTTTATGCCCATTTATCATGGGATTAATTACTTTTAATCATATTAATTTTGATCATATTAAATTTAATCGCAATAAAAAAAATGAGCGAGAAGACGCTGCAGGATAGTCCACAGGAGCAGAATGTACCGCAAGTGAGCTCACAAGTGAATGTACCACAGGTGAGTAATGTTACTAAGACTAAAAATCCTGGACGTGTTGTGGCTGGTCATAGACTAGTTGAATGGCACAGACTGCAAAAAGCAAACCAATCAGCAAAACAAAAATTGTTAGATAGTAATACAACATCACACCACCAACAACAGCACAATTAACAACAACACAATTAACAACACAATCGCAATCAAACGATAAGATGTATTATTATGTATTGGAAGCTGCTGTTGTTGGTGTTTTTTTAGCATACAAATACCTAACACCATACCTAACAACAAAGTCACAAACCCCCACAGTAAAGAAGAGAACCAACTCTGCAAAAAAAGTGCAACGTCCTGTTGTAGACCCATTTCTATGGAATAGTTTTTAAGAACTAAATAAAGTACAAGTTAGAACTAGATAAGTACAAGTAAGTTAGTTATAGAAAGTACTTTTTAAGTTAAGGCAAGTAAATTACAATTAAGTACAAGTAAATTATAAGTTATAGAAAGTACTAGTTAGGTTCTTAAGTTAAGTACTATACGTTCTTAAGTTAAGTACAACCAAGTCAGTCAAGTAACTTTTAAAGTTCTCCAATGCCTATAGCATAGAAAGCTAGGATTGACGTAAGTTCTCCTTGTTTTGTTAGAGACCAGTGATTTTTGTTAACAGCAGTTGTGTTTACTTGATGGAGAGTAGAGCGCAGATTAACATATGTGTATAAAATACTTTGTTTTCCAAAGAGAGCTTGCTTGTAGTTATCGTGAGTTATATTTTTTTTAACAACCTTCTTTACTTATGCCTTTAAACTTTTTTCATTTCAGAAGTCTGGCTAGCAACGCTGTACTCTTTGACCATAAACCAACATATTCTTTTTATAACTGGTCCCATTAAGTCATCCTTCATCTTTGCATCACTTTCTGTTTACAGTTGAATGTAAAGGACTGTCTTTGGATAGTCACATGTGTCATACCATCCATCAGTTCCTTTAGCTACTTCTGTTCTAAGTCTTTGTAAAAGTCTTCTGTGGGGACGTCTAGAATAAAACTATCAGTGTCTGTGTGAAGTACTTTTGCTTCTGGGTACCGCGGTTTAAAGTAGTCATACAGAAATTCTAAACATTAACAATTTTAGACAACTCTAATACGGTGAAGCCGATAAACCCCCGGCTTGTCCAACTTAACATCCTTTTTCTTCATCATAATGCCAACCAGGCTGTCGTTTTAAAACTTCTAAAGTCTTGATAGTTAGGTTTAGAGACCAGCTTAATTGCTTGGTTTTCTTTTGTAACTAATTTCACATCTTTACGTTTGTGTAGATTTTCCATATTTTGCCAAAACAAACTGTTGTTCATCAGTTTAAAGAAGTCTTTTTCTGAAGCACAGTGGCTTGGTTCTAAGATCAGTATTCTTCTTGATGTATGGCCTCATAAAGGGCTCTTGGTCAAAAGCAATGATTTCTATGACAGCAGTCAGTTTCAGTCCGTGTCTTAGGTAAAACTGTACAGTCTGTAATGACAAACATACTTAGTTTTGTGGCGAAGATTGGGCACAAGTTTAGGAGGGTCCTGTGGGGCTTATTTTAATCTTTCTGTGGCCAGAGGATAATCGTTGTGAAGATCGTGTAATTCATGAGGGTATTCTAAGTCTACTTCTTTGAATAAAACCATACTGTTGATCTGACGTCAAACTGTCCATCCACTTTATATGCCCCTTGAATATTATTTGTACCATGCCCTGTATACATCCTGAAGTTACGTAATGGAAGCGGCTGGCTCATGGCCCACCCATACAGATTGTTGGCGTCTAAGTACATTAGATAGTTGGGATGGTTTAGTTGGGTCATAATCATCTAAGTACTTGTTGTTGGGTTTGCAGTAAGGATGACAGGCCATGCTAATACCTCCCCTCAGCACGTCTTCAATCATCTGAAGTGTGGGTAGATCAGAAATTAAGTCAATCTGGATGTTTGTAGACTTTAAGAATGCATCCCAGAAAGGGCAGGCGCAGAGTGTAATGTGATGATCTTTGACAGTAATGTTTCATGCATGTAGATCTGTAATTCTGAAAGACTCTGCCAATAAACACACGTCAGCCATTAGATAGTAATCGTGATAATCGCCCATTGTTTGACAGTGTAATTCTGTCCAGGCTTTCTGAGCGTATTCATAGTCAGCATCAGTTTATGTCTTTGCCTCTAAGACTAGAAAAGAAAGCGCCTTTAGGGGAAGCGAGTCTTCATCAAACCTGTCCCACGAGTTCATGTATTCATAAGGGTAAACTCCTTTACCGCACTAAAAATGGATCAAAATTTTTGTTTTAGTGATTGGAAAGTCTGTAGAGATCCTGCTAGTTTATCCAAACTCCCTATCAGATGCTGAGCTGAGTCATAAAAGGATAAACAGTCAAGAGTAAAAGTCATGTACTTTTCTGAAGATTGTCAATGCAGGTAACCCTCTATATTCAGAAGTCACTGCTTGGATGATAAAATGAGAATCGTAGCCTCGTAGGTTATGAAAGAAGATAGGTAGTTTCCATTTTTTAGGGTTAACCTTAAGCTGAAGATTACAACTGTTGTGCGCAGTCCTCTAAATTTGCCAGTAATGTGATCGTGGTCTCTTACTGTCGCGTCTTTACTGTTAGTGTTAGCTCTTTAAACCGCAAATCCCAAGTGTGCGGCCGAGTCATAACGTTCTTGGTCTCAGGAGTCATAATAATGTCTGAAAGGGTCAGTTCATTGGATAACTGATTGCGAAGTTGTTTCATCTCTCTAAAATCTACTAGCTGCGTTGGGACCTCTATAAATCTCTGGCGTGGTGTGTGCCCCATCTGACCTAACAACAATAAACGCATAAGAACAGATCTGATGGTAGTTAATAAGGTTGTTTTGTTGTTCTTGCTGTTGAGGGCTGTAGTACTGCGGTAAGATTGCTTCAAAGGTCTGCATAAACCACGTATGTACTCATCTGCATTTTGTGTAAATTTTTAAAACTAACTTTAAGACCCTGGTTAGGTGTTGAGGAGTTTGGTTTTCACAGTCTACAAAACTTTTACAATGAGTTCTATGACTGGCAGCTGCTTCTATAGTTGGGATTCTGACCAAACATCTTTCTACAAAGCTCTTGTCTAGATTTATTTCCCTTTGATGTAAAAAGCCATAAGTCTGCTTATTGTTCTGATTAAATACATAATGACTCTTTGTACTATCTGCAAACAGGATCAAGTCTACATGATTCTTAAGCGGTTTCGCCTAAAGTGGGAGCGTTGGGAGAAACCCTTAGAGGCACTAGATTGGCTTCTACAGACCATGTGTATACGTTTAAAGTGATTGGCTTGTTTTGCTCTTCAAACTGAGATATACTTTCTATACTCACTGGAAAGGTTATGTTTTCAAAGTTCAGGGTATCTTTGTATTGTTCATAATCTGTTTGCATGATTTTTAACAGGATATAAATGTGCTAAACACACACCACATAAAACACATGCTGTCAGAATTATGCATGTTTAAGACTGCTCGTTTTAACTCTCACTCTTTTGGAAGAGGAAGGTAAGAATTGCCACTATAGGATAGAACTTGTTTGTCTTAATCTGATTTCAAGGACTGTCCCTTCAGACCAGCCAGAACCCCTTAACTTTGCCTCCTCACTTGCATGGTTACACTGTGTAAGCATGTAGTCAGCCCAGTCAGAATTAAGGTCGCGATAGCTAATAAAATTCTTTCTGTTTAGTTGAAACCCAGACTTCCATGTTACTATCATCAGGTGTTATATAATCAATCAGAACGGCCAACAGCACTTTTACTGGCGGCTCCATCTGAAGAAAACTTGGAATTTTAGAGATAGCATGTGTCACACTTTCATGAACGTTTGTAGGGGTAATGATGTCCATGTCTACTTCACTAAACGTATTGCTTAATTGTTTGTCACTACCAAATATTTCTTCCATCGTATATAGTTTTTCCAACCTTGGATTTACTTGTGGCCGTCATTTTTAAAGCCACAATATTTACGTAAATTAAAAAAATAAATGTTAAAATAAAAGTTAAGTAAATGCGTTTTATTCTTCGCCCAAGCATTGCAACACTTCAAGACACGTTTAACCTTACAATAACACCTGCTAATTTTTGCTTTTCTAAATCACTATAGTCAATGTTCATCACTTTTGATTGCTTCGTTAAATATGTTCACTATGATCTTTTATTATATTGTTTACATCATTCTCAAAACCAAATTCACTAAAATCAATGTTTAATACTTTCATTGGTTCGTCAATATTCATTACAATTCTTTAAATCAGATTCACTGAGTTCGGCAGCCATTTTAATCTAAAATAAATAAAAAAAATAATTGTAAATTCAGCTATAATCAGTCTTTCTAATCGTAAAACCTGATCTTCATTTAAAGCGAATAGCTACTTCTTCAGGGCTGGTAGAAACAGCAGATTAGCATCTTCAGGAGCCATATTATCAACTAAAATGGCAAACAACTTTATAACTGTTGGGGCCAAGAATCTGGTATTTTACTGATGGCCTGCTTCACGCTTTCTCGCATATCTATGCGCTCAAAAAGTTCAGTAATTAATTCTTCAAACCTGCCCTTTAACTCTTCTCTTTTCGCCTCCCGCTCCAATCCAACTCGTACAGTATATTAATAAGCTCTGTAGCTACTTCGGCGTTCATTTTTAAAACCAGAATAAAATCATGAATTAAAAAATTAACAATCAGTTTCTCTTGTTTTGCGCAAGAAACTGAAGAAGTTATAGGTGCGTGCGTGGGCGTGCGTGCGTGCGTGTGTTCTTAACGTACCCATTCTCAATTGGCGCAGGATTGTAGGATTGCCCTTAAAGAAATTGGTTTTAAAGTAAATGGATTAACATATCTGAAGGGCTCATAATAACTGGATTAATATTAGTAACGAAGTGGGCAATCAATAAGCCATATAACAATACCAGAAGGTTATTACAACTTTTGTTCTTTAAAAGAAGTACTTAACGAATTTGGCATATTGCTAACAATCAACGAAGCAAACCTCAGAATTACTATACATTTCCCACTAGAAGAAAGAAGAGAGTATTATTTTCTAAGCGGCTTGCTCGAATCTTAGGCTTCACAGTAGCGATAAATCTTATAGATTTGTACAAGAGAAGGCATCTGGCAATTTAAAGGTAATAAACCTTCGATTTTCTCGTGAACCCAATGTTGTATGTCCATTTACAACAGTTAAAAACATATACTAATTTTTAATGGCCACCTCTTACTGTTCTACGAGCACTGCCGTCAAATTAAGAGGGTTTTGCGATTATCAGTTATATGAGTTTGATGGAAACGTCAATTTAAAGAATTAATTGAGGGGCCATAAATTCATTGGATGTAAAAAATAACTAATCAAGATGGAAGCTAGTTGTTTGTTCTGATTATTAATAGTGCTGAAGTAGAAGAGCGTACTGTAAACCCTTAATTTTATGTCCCTGGAGAGAATGTAGATATACGGTCACGATCACCAAATCTAATTTTGCACGGAAACCCCCCATTTTAAATTGACATTACGTCGATTTTGGAGGTTTTTGTGTGTTAATTGTGTTAGAAACAGGTGTTAATTTTGGCCAAAACTGCATGAGAAGGACGTGATTTGTATGTAAAAGGGGGTTTTCGGTGCAAAAATAAGATGGGTGGTCCTTGAACACCGATATTAAATTCTCTAGGATTCCCTCTGACCACTAAACTGTCGTTTGATGTTGCACTTGAGGAATTTGTGGTAGAGCAAAAAAACAAGATTGTTGAGATTTTGAAGACAATGTGGAAGCCTGGGCAAGTATGGATAAGACAAGTCCTTTTTCAGATTATTTTGATGCACAGTTAAACCGATGCTTTTGTATGCTGCTGAAATCTGGGGCCTTCCGCTTCATACTGTAGAGATACCACATTTTGTTTGCATGCAAGCGCGTTTTGAACGTAAGTCCTAAAAACCGAACATTATGGTGTACGTGAATTAGGCAGGTACCCTTTATATATTGATAGTGCCATGAAAGCAATGCGTTATTGGTTTAAACTGCAAAAGTTTACCAATTGAAAGAATACCAAAACAAGCATACGAAATGGAAAACTAAAAATTGTTGCAATCCACAAGACATTCTAATATACATTCAAACTGGGCAAAGTCTATAAAAAATTGTTTTGATTCACATGGTTTTTCTTTTGTCTGGCTTAACGGTGGAGTTGGTCACGAAAAGCTGTTTCTACAGGAACTAAAACAACGAATGATTGATTGCTATCAGCAAGAGTGGAACACCAAACTGTCAAATAGTGACAGGTATTCTACCTATCGTTTGTTTAAATCATTACTACAGCCTGAAAAGTATCTTGCAGATATCACAATCCCAAAGTTCCGAAAAGTTCTTGTAAGGTTTCGATTAGGAATCAGCGACATAAAAGTCCACGACAGATACAAACATAGCTACAAAAGCTGCCCATTTTGTGACAAAACTGAAGATGAAATACACTTTTTGCTAGAATGTCCATCATATCAAAATTTAAGAAATAAATATATCATGAAATATGTAACAAATGTACACAGACCATTGTTGAGGTTTTTGCTGCAAAACGAGAAAGGACGTAATTCGCTCTGTTGCGATGTATACTTCTATGCCTTGAAGAAAAGAGAAGAACTGTTACTGGGAGTAAACATTAGGAGTACCAAATGTTTTCATAAATTTATCTGTTTTACCTTGTTTCGTGGTCGATTCGTCTTGTGTATACTTAGGGATCATGATGAAAAATGTGTATGTGTGTGTGTGTGTGTGTTGTGTGTGTGTGGGGTGTGGTGTGTGTGTGTGTGTGTGTGTGCGTGCGTGCGTGCGTGCGTGGTGCGTGGTGCGTGCGTGCATGCGTGTGTGTGTGTGTGTGTGTGTGTGTGTGTGTGTGTGTGTGTGAGTGTGTGTGTGTGTGTGTGTGTGTGTGTGTGTGTGTGTGTGTGTGTGTGTGTGTGTGTGTGTATGTACGCTTGTGTGTGTGTGTGTGTGTGTGTGTGTGTGTGTGTGTGTGTGTGGTGTGTGTGTGTGTGTGTGTGTGTGTGTGTGGTGTGTGTGTGTGTGTGTGTGTGTGTCTGTGTGTGTGTGGTTTGTGCGCGCGCAATTGTAAGTGCGAGCGAAATTGTATGTGCGAGCTGTGCGAGTGCTACATATGGGTGTGATTTTGTATGTATCTTTCGGTATACACAATTTACGATTATACAGTTAGTGTGAGCAAGTTTTGTAAATGAGCGTGATCAGTGGAAATGCTACAGCGTCAGTGTGTGTGATTTCATTTCATTTTTGTTTCTTGACCTCATTGCAGATAGGTCGGTGGCCTTTGCAATGAAAAATTTCCGAGTTCCGAGTTCCGAGTTTCCTACACATCCCACGTCATTGTGCATCAAAGCCAGCATGTCACTTTTGTGGCTGATCACACTGACACTCGACTTTCTTCTTTTCTTGTTTCAATCTTTCAGACACTATCATTCCAGCAGTACATCTCCTTACCATCTTCTTTAAGACGACAAGACCTAAACACGACTAGCTTATTGTAGTTCTCTTTTGGCCAGCTGTCCCAAGCACCTTCTCCATCAGCTACGGACAGTTACAGAATACTGCCTTAATTAAACTAGTTTTCAGATGTTCTGAGTCCGGTCAAGTTGTACACTTCCTTCATTCTCAGCAATGGCTTCCAGCTCAAAACACAAATCGATTACAAACTGACATTGCTGTTCAGTTTCAAATCTCTGAATGGTCAAGCTGCATCATTTCAGTCTGACCTGCTCCAGCGTTGCATTCATCGTTTGATGGTCCTCCTTCAGATCCCTCCTTTCCATGTCCAGACCTTCAGGGAGCGGAGCGTTCATTCTCTTTTCAAACGCCCTCTGCAAACAAACTTCCGTCCGCTCGCCGCATTTCTAATTCTCTCTCTTCCTTCGAATCATCTCTCATGGTTTCTCTTGTTACTGGCTCGTAGCCCCGTTCCCTTTTGACTTGTATTTGTGTGTTGTGTGTCTATGTGTTTGTGTGCACGTACGCCCCGTTCCTTTTTCCTTTATGTTGTGTGTGTGTGTGTGTGTGTGTGTGTGTGTTGTGTGTGGTGTGTGTGTGGTGTGTGTGTGTGTGTGTGTGTGTGTGTGTGTGTGTGTGTGGGGTGTGTGTGTGTGTGTGTGTGTGTGTGTGTGTGTGTGTGTGCCAGTTATCAGGACCCAGAGAAACGAGAAATTGATAGGACGTTCGACCTTCAAGGCCGGGATAACAAAGGCTGCACCAGCTAGACCGCTATCGAGGACAGAACCATCTGTTTAGATTTTCAAATGGTTTGAATAATGATTATCTATACAAGAGCGGACAGATGCAGAGACAGCTGAACCTTCCTCTTTCCTGAAGTCTGAATAATCCTTGTCAAAACTGGCAGCGATGAGTTCCCGTTTAGGGATTATGCAATAAGATAATCGCAGAGCTACATTTTTAGGCTTAACACCTGCATTTTTTAAACAGATCAGACGTATATGAACCTATCGTTGTTGGAGAATGTATTTGATGTGCTCTTTTAGGGAAATGAATCTCTGATTTTAACTCGATTTCCATAGCAACTGAGTTTTGACCAGAATTACTTCGTAAAATATATTTTGCTGATGAGAGTTTCATCTGTTCTTCTAGCGGTAATATACGAATCTCTGCATAGTTTTTATAGATGACGCATACACTGGAACACCGAGTGCTAGCTTATAAGCTTTGCTATCAATACTTGTAACTAATTGATTAAATATTTAGCTGCAGAGAAGAACACTTCCTGCGCATATGTTAGTTTTTGAACGTACCGATGCTGTTGCTAAGTGAGTAAGCGTTTGAGTGTCCTTTCCCCATGGATGTTGACTTATTATCTTAAGGATATTCAAACTTTTTCTGGCCTTTGTCAATACAGAATCCAAATGGTAACTCCATGACAATTTAAAAGTAAAATAAACATCTAATAATGTTACATTCTGTTTATATTTAATAACAGATCCATCTTTTTTAAAAGAAGGCGGATGAATGACGTCATAACCTGCATTAAAAAGCATCATGTGCTATTTTTCTGGAGATAGAGATAATCCGTTTTCAGCCATATAGTTACTTATATTGTCAAGTTCATTCTGATATAGTCTTTTAATATTATTTACTGATCTAGTTGGGGTGTGTTTTTTCAGAGTGAATTTCATCCACATACAGATGTCATCAGCATCTACACAAGTTCAACATTTTTAGACAGCGATTTTTGAAAATCATGAATCAGAATATCAAACAGAATAGGAGTAATTACAGATCCTTGTGGAATTCCCATTTGAAGAGACCTTTTATTAGAATAAGTAGTACCTATCTTTGTTTGAGTTGATCGATCGCTAAGAAAAACTTTACAGTAATTGTATACGGAACCTGAGAGACCGACTGATCTTAGTTTGTTACGTAACTTTGTATGCCAAACTTGATCGTAAGCTTTTCTAATGTCAAAAAAAAGTGGCAGGTACATTTTTTCTTCTGGCGAACTGTTTTTTAACTTGTGTTGAAATTTTAACAAGATGGTCTATTTTTGATCTACCTTTTCTGAAGCCAGGCTGATTTATCAATATTATACCATTCGTTTCAGAATGATGTACTAATCTTTTAAAAATTATTCTTTCCATGAGTTTCCCTACATGCGAAGTCAGAGCAATTGGCCTGTAACTGTTTTTTATCAGTCTTTGGTTTCCCTTGTTTGGGAAAAGGAACAATAATTGATTGTTTCCGTAAGGATGGCATGACGCCTTCTGCCCAGCACTGTTGAATAAATTTATGTAGAAAGATTGTAAGATTTTGGAAATTGCATCTGGTCCTACTGAAGTTTCATTTGTACTAAGGAACGCAATTACATTATTTATTTCCTCAATTGTAATGGGAGCTTTCAAATAATGATTGCTTCCATAACTGTTCTCAACTCTTCTGTCATTCTTTCAACTAACATACACACTGTTCTGTATGCTCTTTCTTTTTCAGACAGACTTTCCATGTTACCATGTTTTGCAAACATTTCTGCAAAAGCTTCGGCTTATCGTATGTCGAAGGAAACATTGTTTTCCAGTTAATAGGATGCTGAGGATTCA
>JAFLJL010003023.1:0-22932 GCA_018398815.1 Conus ventricosus | reverse complement strand
AATAAATTTGCCAAATTGCTGTTTAGATAAAAAAAACCTTTGCTGTTTGTTCACTGACTCTGCCGCTTGGCTTAGCTTTTGTATGCGTGATACCCTTCCATATCCTTTGGGCGAATAATAGATTTTGTTCATTTTTTATTCAGCCAATATTATGTGCAACAAAATACACGACGGTCATACCAAAGGCAATAAACGCGATTTCTTGCATCTTTTGTTTTTTGATGGTTGATAAAAGTCACTGAATTTTGGTGGGGGCAATGTCTGGACCGGTTTGCCTGTTACTAGATAATATTGTTTTATTGCTTGATCAACATCTTTAAATATGTAAGCTGCATGCCCCTGTTTTTTCAGTGTGTCATTAATAAAATCTAACTGCTCAAGTCTCTGCTTTTCATAGGCGTCTTGTGCAGCTGCTAGTTGCTCCATAGCTTTGTTATGTCTTTTTCTCTCGCCGTCATCCCGCAGTTTACTAAATGCGAAATTACTTCCGCTAAAAGCAAGCGCATTCACCACAGCGCCACCTTTCATCATTACGAGTGAAGCCATTTTTTATAATGTATTTTTATTTACATATTTATACTGTCTGGAATTATTCCTTGCTTGACTAGAAAATTTTTCGTGGCAACCGAAGCTGCAATGATAGCAATCAGCTTTGCTGAACCCTCAAGTCTAGTTTGCCAAGATCTTGCTGGTTTAATTCTTAACAGGCTTTTACCAAGCATTGAGTATCTACACTTAGTCCTCCAATAACAGCAGAATGGTATACAAGGTTGGTAACAGTTTTTTCGGTGCTCATTTTTATAAAATAAAATAATTATAATTATTAAAAAACTGAACAGTGATGATCTACTACAGCTACAAGGCGGCCTAAACCTTCCCGAACTTATGAATGACCAAGTTGATGGCCAAGCTGTTATGCCCCAAAAGGAGAGGTTGTATTCTTTGGCAGCGTGTGGAAAAACAAAACAGTTCCTCGGACTGAATTCAGCATTGAACAGATTCAACAGATGTCGCCGCAAGACATTTTAAAGTATCATAACAGGTATGAAGCGCAGCTGGGGTCTAGAATGGTGAAAAGTGTGGGGCAAACGGTTCTTAGTTTGTACACTAAACTAGTCAGTAGATTTGCCCCCATTGATTCTGAACAAGATCTTACGTATGATTTAACGCAAGATCCAGTTTTAACAAAGTCATTAGAGTCTCTAGGGTGTGATCTTACTACAGATTTGGAACATTGTTATCGCCATTAATCATGGGATTAATAACTTTTAATCATATAGATTTTGTTTCCCTTCAAAATGAACGAGCTAGAAAATCATCAGAATCAGGAAACATTGAATCAGGTGGAGAAAGTAACCAAGCCAGAAAATCAGCAGAAAACACTGAACCAGGTGGGGACCAGTGAAAAGCATCCATCCTGGGCGTGTTAAAGCAGGAAAAAAATTAGCAGAGTGGAACAGACAAAAAAAATTAATGTTACAGAATATAACTCATCATGAAAACATTACCGCCGCCAGCGCCAGAACAAGTTGATTCAATGGCCGCTATAAAAACTCCATGTGATACAAGCCTACAGCGCCAAAGTCTTCATGGAATATTGAACTTAAAACTGTTACCATTTTTGGCGCCATTGCTGCTGTTGGGGGCAGTTATTACGGTTATAAAATATATAAAGAATGGCAGCCAAAACAAAAGCAATCAAAAAAATCTGAACGTTAAATACAGAAAAAGACAACTGCACGCCAAAACCGTCAACAACAAAGATCATTTTGATCCATTTATAATGCAATAATATTTTAAATTTTTTAATAAAAATAGATCATGGCGTATTATAAAATGATAAGTCAATAAATAAAGACATGGAGTCTATAAAAGACATTTCCATAGACCAGAATCAATGCGGTTGCTTAGGATGTAAGACCTTCATTAAGATCTATGCTGACCGATCCCGCGCTAAGGGCGTTAAGCAAGACATCCTCAACGATGACGCGTTTTTTGAGGCGTGTGTGTACTATATTAGACATCTACTATTTAAGATAAAAACATAGATTGTATTTTTTTGATAATTATAAGATAACTTAAATAAGACCTTGGTTGTACTTAGAGGATGACTTAGTTATGATCTTAGGTTAACTTGGGTAAGAACTTGAGGATGACTTGGGGTGACTTAAAGATGACTTAAGTAAGAACTTGTAAATGACTTGAGGATGACTTGTGAATAACTTGAGGATGACTTGTGAATGACTTGAGGATGACTTAAGTAAGAACTTGTGAATGACTTAAGGATGACTTGTGAATGACTTGAGGATGACTTGTAAATGACTTGAGGATGACTTGTGAATGACTTGAGGATGACTTGTGAATGACTTGAGGATGACTTAAGTGTGCGTGCGTGGGTGGGGGTGGGGAGACGTGCGTGCGTGGGGTGGGGGTGCGCAGGAGTTACCTCCCTTAGTGTCCGCACATAGCAAGTACAGGCAGTACCGTAGCCCTCTTGCTACTATTAAATAGGCGTTCACCGCATGAACGGTTATTTATAGCAAGGCGGATTTACCGCAGCCCTCTTGCTGCTAAAATAAGGCGTTCACAGCATGAACGGCTATTTATAGCAAGGCGGATTTTACCGTAGCCCTCTTGCTACTATAAATAGGCGTTCACCGCATGAACGGTTATTTATAGCAAAACGGATTTTACCGCAGCCCTCTTGCTGCTAAAATAAGGCGTTCACAGCATGAACGGCTATTTATAGCAAGGCGGATTTTACCGTAGCCCTCTTGCTACTATAAATAGGCGTTCACCGCATGAACGGTTATTTATAGTAGCAGTCAGCAAGGCTAATTTTACTGCAGTCCTCTTGCCACGAAAATAAGGCGTTCACAGCATGAACGGCTATTTTATAGTAGCAGTCAGCAAGGCTAACTTCACCGCAGGTTGCCTCCCACAACAAAGAGTTTCATTATACTTTCCTTCTGCACAAAAAAAGTTTATACCACACCCCTCCTCTTTTTTTATCCGGGCTTGGGACCGGCATTGGGCAGAGTTTAGTGGGGTTTTTTTAAAAAAAATACTGCTTTGGCAGAGCTTTTTTGGCGGCTCTTAATCGCCAGTTAGTACACCTGTCGCTGAACACTTGGAGCTTTTGTAAGAATAGTGGAGCCACCCACTACCCCACCCCGTTCTGTTAAGTGTACTAAAGAGAACTTGGTCTAATTTTGCCAGAAGTTTCGAAACTCATCATTTTGCTGCGAGTACTTTGCAATCAGACTTCGTTTAGCAAACAAATCATTGATGCCAATGTTAAGGTTATGAAATTTTGGGCAATAATAAAAATGTTTTGAAAGCTGCATCAGTTTTCTTGCATATGAGTCATCAATATTCATGTGCGTTCGTAAAAATGAACGCCATGTCTCAGTTGGTTTTGATCTTTGAAACATTGTTTGCGCCTTTTCAAGGCAGTGACCCATAATCAGAGCATGATGGATAGTTTTTCTTTCGCTAAGTTTTTAGTAAAAGAGCACCACTTTGTAAAAATGGAATCATTTCGTCAACAGTCGAAAGATTATCAAAGCCATCAACATCTCTTTCAGTAATATTGCCCAAATCTTTTTCTAATCTCTTTGTGGAACCAACAAGCTTTCAAGGTAGCTGTGTAGTTCATCAATGGTTAGTTCTCGTTTTTCTTTCACCCCACCTTCCAAAAACGCAATACTGCTCTTTGGCTTACAAGGTAAAAAACAGCGCTCACCTAATTTTCTTTTGTTTATATACTCCATCATAAGCTTGTAGTATTGCATATGATCCTCCATAACAAGAAGTTGTTCCTCTGTAAACAAAGCACGTCCGTCTCCATTAGAAGCCATGGCTAAAATGGCCGGCTCTTGCGGCGTAGTAGTGTTGACGTGGAGTGCCACGTGGCAGTCTAGAATATTCGCGAACATTTGCTGACACAATAATGGGCAAGTTGCCCGCGGCGCACTTGGCCAGGTAAGAGAAGAAACGCAGTAAGCTCGCGAGCATGGTTTATTGATTTTTTTGGTCACAACATAGGAAGACACACAGTTGCAAAACGAGCCGCCCGGCCTGCGCTGTGTTCTATCTAGCCGTGCACGTGTGTGTGTATGTGGTGTGTGTGTGTGTGTGTGTGTGTGTGTGTGTGTGTGTACGCACGTGAGCGCCTGTATGTATGTATGTGTGTGTGTGTGTGTGTGTGGTGTGTGGTGTGTGTGAGAGAGAGAGAGAGAGAGCATGTGCATATAAACGCGCGCCTGCAAGCGTGCGTGCGTGCGCGTGCGTGCGTGTGTGTGCGTGCGTGTGTGTGCGCGTGTATATGTGTTTGTGCGTGTGTGCGTGTGTGCGTGTGTGTATGTGTCTGTGTGCGTGTGTGTGTTGGGGGGGAGCGTGTGTGTGTGTGTGGTGTGTGTGTGTGTGTGTGTGTGTGTGTGTGGGTTATATATAAAGTTGTAGCTGATTCCAATGTCTTCCACACAATTTAATCTATAAAGCTGTTGAAAAAGTATTTGTGATTCAAAAACTTTTTCTAACTTAGAATCCCCACTGTCTTCTAAAACTGCAGCTATATTTTGTGCATATGCAAACTTACACCTCCACAGCACTGGGAGAAATAAACACCCCAAGTGCTGGGCAGGTAGGCCGGCAACTAGCAATTAAAAGCTTACCTACCACCTGCAGAGCAGGGCCGTTGACACCGTGGGAACAGACACCGTTTGTATATGAAGCGCGTTCAGTCACGGCTGCTTTTCCCTACGTTACTCTATGGGGCGTGTTCAGTCCAGCTACTTTCCCCTACGCTACTCTCTGAAAACTTTAGTAAATTAGTATTAAAACGGATAACCCTGCACAGTATGTTTGTTTGTAGATAATCGTTATTTTTTGGTTATTGACGTCTTACTTGTCAGAGAACAGGAAAAGGCGGCTTTTAGGCCACTTTCGCCCAAAAACTCGGTGGAGGAGCAAGTGAGCCAGAATGAAGGTTTCCCTGTTCTCTAGGCATCATCCGTGACCCATAATGAACATTCGTGATAATTTTCATAAAGGTCGGCCAAGTACTTTCTGAGATATTCCATAAAGAAGAAAAACCGTTACAGGCCGTTACAGCCGTTAGCAACTGTTATAACGGTAAACTAAAACATCGGGCATTATTCGTGACCCATAATGAACATACCTACAAATTTTCAGAAAGATCGGCCAAGTACTTTCTGAGATATTCCATATAGAAGAAAAAGCGTTACAGGCTAACCGTTAGTAACGGTTATAACGGTAAACTAAAACGTCGGGCATCATCCTTGATCCATAATGAACAAACCTACAAATTTTCAGAAAGATCGACCCAGTAGTTTTGTCTGGAGCGAGTGGAACACATTTTGACCACGGACACACACACACACACACACACACACGCACGCACGCACGCACGCACGCACGCACGCACGCACGCACGCACGCACGCGCGCGCAAAACACACACACACACACACACACACACACACACACACACACACACACAGCATTTCTTCGTTCCCATTCTAAAGTACTCCCTGTTCTTTAAGAACTGGGAGTACAAAAAGAAAAACCAGTTTTCATTGAATTTCCCAGCCTGGTCAATAACGTCGAGTGGCATCCCTTAAAATGTGTGTGTGTGTGTGTGTGTGTGTGTGTGTGTGTGTGTGTGTGTGTGTGTGTGTGTGTGTGTGTGTGTGTGTGCGAGGGAAGGGGGGAGGGGAGCACCAGCAATCGGTTTTCCTTCTCCTTCTGCGTACGCAGACTGATACTCCTGTGGACACTCCCTATATGGACAGACAAGTATAAAATCCCATCTACCCAACAAAGGGAGTGGAATATTGTGTGTATGACCGTTTTTCATCCCGCCATTAAGGCAGCCATAGTCCATCTTCGGGGAAGGTGCATGCTATGTGTGACGTGTCATCCATACCAACGGCCAAACTGGCATTCTCTTCCGAAAGTTGGTGATGGAATTTTACGTGTGTGCAAGATGTTATGCGTGCGTTCACACACGGAACCTCGGTTTATAATCTCATTCGAAGGACTGTATGGGAAATGGAGTCAGAACTAATCAAATCTTAAATAAATGTTAGCGAACCGCCCAGAGAACGTGGACAAACGAGTCACAAGACAAAACACTCCCTATATGGACAGACAAGTATAAAATCCCATCTACCCAACAAAGGGAGTGGAATATTGTGTGTATGACCGTTTTTCATCCCGCCATTAAGGCAGCCATAGTCCATCTTCGGGGAAGGTGCATGCTATGTGTGACGTGTCATCCATACCAACGGCCAAACTGGCATTCTCTTCCGAAAGTTGGTGATGGAATTTTACGTGTGTGCAAGATGTTATGCGTGCGTTCACACACGGAACCTCGGTTTATAATCTCATTCGAAGGACTGTATGGGAAATGGAGTCAGAACTAATCAAATCTTAAATAAATGTTAGCGAACCGCCCAGAGAACGTGGACAAACGAGTCACAAGACAAAACACTCCCTATATGGACAGACAAGTATAAAATCCCATCTACCCAACAAAGGGAGTGGAATATTGTGTGTATGACCGTTTTTCATCCCGCCATTAAGGCAGCCATAGTCCATCTTCGGGGAAGGTGCATGCTATGTGTGACGTGTCATCCATACCAACGGCCAAACTGGCATTCTCTTCCGAAAGTTGGTGATGGAATTTTACGTGTGTGCAAGATGTTATGCGTGCGTTCACCGAAGAAAACGTGGTGACCGAAAGTATTGGCCCGTCAACTGTCCCTGCTCTGTTGTTCTGCAGTAACATGGCAGTTTTGATATTCTCCTAATGACTCTGATTCCACGACGTTCACAGCATATGTACCCTATACTTTTCACGTCATCTATAAGCAAGAGTTGTTCTGTTTTGTTTTATTTTTTCGGTTTTTGTTTTGTTTTGTCTTGTGACTCGTTTGTCCACGTTCTCTGGGCGGTTCGCTAACATTTATTTAAGATTTGTTTAGATTTCCGCTGCAGTCGTCTCGCTTTGCAACCAGAACTAATGTTAACCCCGAGGGAAATAGGCCTATCCCCCTGTACCGAAACGGTCCGGTGGAGATTCGAACCCGCAACCCTCGGATTACGAGTCCAGCACTCTACCAGCTAAGGTATTCCGGTACCCATCGGTTTTCCTTATCTTTCACTTTTGTTCGTCTTGTCTGTCGGAAACCTTTGTGGTCGAAACTTGTTGCTTTGTATTATGATGGTGGAATATGGGCACACTGTATGGAATCCACACTCAAAGACCCTCTGCAAAGACATTGAGGATGTGCAACACCGTGCAACCAAGCTAATGGGTTCATTGAAAGAGAAGCCGTATCCAGAACGACTCGCCACTCTGAAGCTTCCCAGTCTCGAGCACCGAAGAAAACGTGGTGACATGATTGACACATATAAATACGTTCATGGTGTCTACAAGACAGATCAGCCACAGTTCACACTTGCAGTAAGCAGAGAGAGAAGAGGAAACAGTCTTAAGTTGAATAAATCACACTGCAGGCTCAATGTACGCAGCTCCTACTTCTCAGAGTGAGTCATCAACACCTGGAACAGCTTGCCGGACAGTGTTGTCACTGCACCTACCATGTCAGTTTTCAAATGCAGGTTGGACGCCCACTGGACAAACCTGCCAACAATCTATGATCCACATTGCTACCACTAGCCACGCATGCCAATTTAAGCATTCTGGATTACCTCCTGGAAAGACGAACTGGCCTACCCAGGCCTCAAGCGTCTTAACGATCAAGTATCAAGTAAGTATCAAGTATGATATTTATCAGAGATGTCAGATATTTGTTCCATTTGTTTGCCGTTTAGTTACAAAATGTTATTTCCCATCTCCTTTGGTTTGAAATTGAATTCTCAAATGTCACCATTTAATTTCAGGAATATTTGTCCAAATAACAGAGCCGCCCTGCACAGCCAAACCTCGGAGCTTCAACAATCAAATCTGTTTCTGGCGCATCGATTGTTCTTCGTACAGCCCGTTGACTGCTCTTTCAACGATTGTATCCCGCTGGTTCTCTCCGAAAGTATTGGCCCGTCAACTGTCCCTGCTCTGTTGTTCTGCAGTAACATGGCAGTTTTGATGTTCTCCTAATGACTGATTCCACGACGTTCACAGCATATGTACCCTATACTTTTCACGTCATCTATAAGCAAGAGTTGTTCTGTTTTGTTTTATATTTTCGGTTTTTGTTTTGTTTTGTCTTGATCAGCTCGGCCAGTTCTTTATCAGTAAATAGTCGTGGTAGCCATTTGTGCACAGGTGGGTGGAACGTGACTTGGCAGTGTGCTACTATTCATTTGAAGGAGAAAAATAAGGTTGTCAATATGGATGTATACAAGTTAGGATTCTACAGCAAAGAGGGACACATTCTCAAGCAGATGTCGGTGTGGAGTCTCTCTGAACCAAGAAAGAAGACATCTTTATTTGACGGTTGTGACTCTTTGCCAGCAGCTGCAGCCGTTGATCAACTTGGGCGACCCCTGAAGAACAGTAAAGGCAAAGAAGAGCAGTCACGAGATGTCAGTTCAGTCTTTCTCCATGCTGCCCAGCAATGTAGGTGGTCAGTGGTTGTGACGCTTGTGGGGACAGGAGTTGATGTAGATGATAGAGACAGTGTTCATGTACACCCCGAGCAGTGGGATTCTTTCTCCAAAACTGTCCGTTGTGGTCTTCGACAACGTGTCAGTGAAGCAGGACAACAAAGAATTCGAGAATTTGCTTTGGAAAAAGCTGTAGCTGGCAGTCATGAAGCATATATTGTTCAAATGTTGTCAGAACAGAAGCTTTCTAATAGCACATTACAGCAGCTTGCAAGGCGCGTTGTGGGGGGATCTGCAGAGCTGGCCCTCAGTCTTCTGAAGCAGCTTCGACATCCAAACTTCACTGAACACCTTTGGAATCAGGCAATACAACAAAGACGCTGGGTTTTGCTTCAGAATCATGTATGCTATCTGCTTGAGAACAAGGGGGTGGAAATTTCGGGTGACCAACTTAACAAGATCCAAATGTACATAAAACAGATACACAACACAATCTGCGCTGTAGAAGGGCCATTGCGTGCACACAACCGGAAACGTTGTTTAGTCTATGAAGGAGCTATTTTGTATTACATCCAACATATTTTCACCCAGCTATGTAAGCCTGATATATGGAAAACACGATCTGCTTTCATGCTTCAGGATAATTTCAGTTCCTTACTTCAAAACTGCAAAAACACTTAATTCCTTCTGGACTTTTTCGACCAGTCTCTTGAAAAAGCAGCACAGAACGATCTTTTGTACTCATTCCTCTTAGATAAATTGCCATCCGATCTTGTCGATGCTTCTAAGAAAACATCGTGCGATGTTGTCCTGAAGATACTGAATGGTGCCATGAAACCCAGGTACAATATAAAGAAGTCAGCTACCAGCTGGCTTTGTAAATCAATGAATGATCCCAAGGCTTTCTCAAAACTGATTAACGCCATCTTTGAAAAAGAAGATGCAGGTGACCAGCTATCAATTCTAATGACGATTGTCAAGAGGGACAAACACAAAGTCGTGCAGTTTGTGTGGTTGTGTCATAAAGCATTGTTGCAACACAGAAGCAGTTGGACAGACTTTGCACCTGCTATGAATAAGAGTTTGAAGCACTTTCCCATGGGTACAGAAAGTCCCCTGATCTTGATTTTACACAACATGTCACAAACTGCGTTTTCAGATCAGTCAAATTTGTCCAAGCAAGACCAGTCATCAACAGCAGAGCCCTTGAGCTTTTCTTCATCAGAGATTGTGTGGTCTCCATGGGATCGAATGTTGGTGACATTCTGCGCACCTCCGTTAGTGGTTTGGTGTAAGGAGAGAAAGTATGATAATTTGGTCTTCTTTCTGGCATTTGTCATGTGGCACGCTCGTTGTAGGATCAACTGGAGGGCATTGCTGGAAACACCAGGAGCTGTGTGCGAGTCCCTTCTTTTTGAAGGGGTCAATTATGCGGCTCTAGACGGGACAGTGCTTCAGCTGCTTCCATGCTTCGGCGCTGCAAGTGGGACTCCGTGACAGTTCTAGCCGGTCTACAAGTGCTGCAACCCTTTTTCTCAAAGAGAATGACAAACATCTCTCTTCATTAACGACGGCCTGTAAATATGGACGTGCTTTGAAATGGTTTTCTGTGTTGAAATACAAACAGTTAGTGCGTGACAAGCTCTGGAGAAAAGTGATTGATTTTATCTCCAGGCTCACCCCAATCGATCCCGTTTTGTTCGGAGAGGTATGCAGAGAGGCTGTAGACAGTGATCAGTGGGAAGTGTTCGTCCATGTGGTCAGAAACCGGTGTGTCGTCATGCAGTCTCAAGCTCAGAAACTGAATCGAGTAATGAACTATTCACTGAAAAATACCTTAGCAAACGGCTATGTCGAAGGAGCCGCTGCTGCTCTGAAGTTGCTCGACCCGAGCGAAGTCCCAGACGCCAGGCCAGAGACGCACTCATAAATGCCATGTCGTCTTTGAGATGTTTAGAAATGACCGGTTGCTTGTTGCGGCTGGAGCTTCTGTTGTGCACAGACAGGCGGAGGCTAACAGACCTCGAAGATACTTCTGTGCCATGAGCCTCGCCTTGATCACCAGTTCCATGGATCTCGTTGCTCTTCTTCATCAGTCGGGAGCCTGTTCCAATGCCAGGCTATTTGAACTGGACAGTTGGATAACAAGAAATACAGGGCGATTGCACAGCAGATTAGTGGCACAAGACTGCCAGCGGTATTTGAAGTCGGCTGCTACCAATCCTCTCCGTTTAGACTTATTGGCTGGCTTCTCACTTTCAGAGTCTGTGGGTGTGCACCCTGGTCGATCTCGGAGAATTGAACGTCTCTTTCAACCAAAGGGATCATTTTGTCCCCAGATTATAAAAAGGTGCATGTTTTATTTTGACTTTTAGACAATCCAGATTTCAACTTGCCAGAGAAAAGGGATAGGTGGCGGCCATTTTTGTTAATGGACTTGTGTGTGTGTGTGTGTGTGTGTGTGTGACTTTAAGACAGTCCAGGGTTATAGACGGGACAGTCTCCCATCGCCGTTATCTGACGGCTTTGATAAATTGGAGATTCTCATTTGTGATTACAGTGAGTTTTTCACCTTAATCTCATTCAGTTGAACATTGGTCATATCAGTGCAGTCGATTATTACATGCCCATTATGCCAGTTATATATATGTGTATATTGTAATTGTGTGGTGTGGAATAGAATGCAAGGAACCAACAGTTAGTAGGTGATAGCTGACAAGAATCAAAGATGGCGGCAAGATTTTTTTTAGGTCGCAAGCACATTACTTATGTTAGTAAAATGGCAAACCCTTCTGTTTCAACATCAAACAACTATAATGATTAAGAGGATTGAAATAAGTGTTTAATAATAAATTTAAAAAAAATAATCAAGCAGCATTACTGTGAATTACCTTTGTAATTTGATAATTTATGCTGACATTAATGGAGTCTGGGAAAGAACCCGATGGAATTTACACCACATGGTCAAAACTGATCATTTGGAAAATGAGGACCATAGAAGTCACCGATTCCTCACGGGTATTGCGATTGTGTTGTCTACACTGGTCTACCAATATTGAATTATCACTAGCTCACTCGGCTATTTAAATTCTATGAATATTAACATAACGGTTTGCAATGTTATGCTGATTTGGATGTCACTTTGAGGGATGAGAAAAGGGGGATGTGGGGGAGGGTGTAAACACTGTCATATATACAGAAGGATTGAAGGATCTGGATTGAAGAGCATTGGTTTGCCGATTAAAAAACAAATAGCAGCAGGTTATAAAAGTTGTCTGACAATGCCAGCCTTGGTCGTTAGCGTCCCTTGTCGCAGACCGGGAGGCCACAACTTCAAATCCCATTAGAGGCAGTAGAATTGTTCATTGCTCTCCGGCTCCTGTCAGAGTCGAGTGCATAGCAACTTCAAATGGGAAGACTGGAACCAGATTATCGAGTTTAGTCCGATTAATCCTCGTTTTAGATGTGCTCAGATTTTTTTTTTCTTACAAAGCAGCTGGTGTTTGTTTCTCTTGGACCTGGTTCATGCTAGGATATACTGTTGGGATGTTTGGTAACCCTGTCATGTCTCAGATCCAACAGAACTCTACAGTGACCTTTTCTTCTCATCCTTATGGGTCTTGTCACCTCCTCCTCCTTCTTCTAATGAAATTCTGTGTCCCTTCATGCCGTGCTCTGGTGTTGACTCAGTTTCGATCCTTCATGTCAACTTCTTCGGTGTCAGCAAGGTAAGCGCACTGTTGGTACATGGAATCGCTAATGCCCTTTTAAGGGGGGTTCTCCACTCACGCAGGCTTCACGGGCCTGTATGCCATATCGAAACAGGTACCACTGACCACCACAGAAGTGGCTCTGCAGCAGAGCAGTTTCTGCTCTGATGTAAATTACCTTCAGAACACCTGATATTGAGTGCTCCCTGCACACTGTCGGTGCTGGGACTGGGAAAGAACAAGCTTTGTGTAGCTGTGTAAAAGAGCAATACCCCCTTTGGGAGCACGAAGACGAGATGGCAAAAAGCTTTAATTATGATCTCTAAATCTAATCATAAAAAAAATCAATACGTGTGTGAACGGGTTTTTAAATGATGCCATCATTTTTTGCTCCGTTTCCAATGAATAGTTTACAGATCTGAAAGTGTTGGTTTGCTTTTTTATGTAAACATGTGATGCGTGTTGTTTCCAAGACTGCATAGTCTTTCTTCTTCTTCTGCGTACGCAGGCTGATACTCCTGCGGACACTGCCTGTATAGACAGGCAGTGGAGTTTTGTGTGTATGACCGTTTTTTATCCCGCCATTAAGGCAGCCATACTCCATCTTCGGGGAAGACTGCATAGTGAATTTTGTTCAGAGATAGAAAGATGTGGGTTTTGTCATGTTCTTATTGTTGTGCTGTTGTTGTTGTTGTTGTTTTAATATTCAGTGTTCCCGTAATGTCTGCTGTTTATATAAAGCTACATGCAAACGGTGTACAGATCGAATTAATGACGTTTATTTATAGCAACTCACTTATTCACGATCGGTTTCCAAGATACATATTACGTCACCATTCACATTCCAAATGTTATCTTGTTTGGTTTGATCACTGGTATTGTAAATGTATAAAGTTAGTAATGTCCGAGGGATCAATGCAGCGATCAATATTTTTGTACAGAATGCGAGGCAACGATCGCTATAGGCTTGGTTATGAACTGGGACAGCAAAGTATCTCATTTTGATTCAGTGATACATTTACTGCACTGCAAGAATGCATGTTGCGCGTTGTCTACAATAACTTGAAAGTCAGTGATGCAGTAAACAGTGTTACATACATGGTCATCAATGCACCGTGATATTAGGAGAGTGTAAGCCGTGTGGTCTATATAAGATGTTCAGGCTGAAACACCAGTCTGACAGGAGGAAATGGGGGGGGGGGGGGGGGGGGGGTTTGATTCTTCTCAGCCTTCTGCTGTCAAGTTCTTCCTGAGAGTTTCTTCCAATTAAATGCACAGAATACACGTGGACTGGAAAGGAAATTTTTCTTCCAAAATTATGATTAATCTAACATACTTACCGTGGCTCACTAATGCAATTAAGCGACAGCGGTTTTGCTATCCTGCTGGTATGTGTAATTGGATAGGATTTTACCTGTGCAGTGGAATTTCTCGGTTATACTTCCAGAAACCCTCTGAAGTGGATTTGTAAGAGGAAAGGGGTCTTAACGAACGTTTAATCTAATGTGGACCTATTGCAAGACAAAAATTGTTTCTTTAAAGGGTCTTAATTAGAAAAAAAAAAATTGTTCCAACATTTTTTTTTAAATGTGTGTGTGTGTGTGTGTGGTTAATAAATTTCTACCTCTATATACAATTTCATAGCAACTTTTATTCTGTATTGCGATTGTGTTGTCTACACTGGTCTACCAATATTGTATACCTAGCTTACTCGGCTTTCTATATTCTACTGATATTAATATAACAGCTTGCAATGTTGTGCTGATTTGAGTGCGTTTAATACATTTCTACCTATATATATATATAATTTCATAGCAACTTTTAATTCCTTGCTTTTTTTAACCTAGTTTCATAAATTCAGATTTTATAAATCTTAATAACCAACCACAGCATAAACTATACAGAAATCTATCGTTAGGATAAAATCAGCAACAAAACCACATACATTAACATTTAAGCATATAGTGAACCAAAAGATGGAGAGCAAAATACGATTGATTTTCACAGTTGAATCTGCATGTGTTATAAATTTCACTTGCCCATCCGCTTGTAGGGAAATTTGAACAGGAACTTACTAGCGTCATCAGTGTGAAGCATACAGTGAAACTTGTGAGGAGAATGTGGCATTATTCCTAATGTAAAATGGATAGTTTCATTTATGTTGTGATTTAAGCAGTATAAAAAAACGCCTAAAATACTTGAGATGGATCTCTGTGTACATTAAGTTTGAAAATTAATCAAAATAAAACCAGTTAGCCATCCTTATGGTACTCTATCTCAGTGTGTGTGCATGCGTTTGGGGGAAGAAGGAGGAGGGGGGAGGCGTCACGCGTGCACATGGTGTGACATGTGCACGAGCATGGATGTGTTCGTGTGTGTGTATGTGTGCGAGTATGGGCATGCACATAATAGTGTGCACGTACGTGCGCACGCACGCAGGCGTGTGTTATGTGTATACATGCACACAGAAAGTGTGGTAACAAATGAGTTATATTCACCTACCAAACTTTGCCCACGTGTTCATGTCTTTATGTCGGTGTTGCTATGTGCAGGATGTTAACAAAAAAATTCTACTCCAATTAATAAATCACAATTGTGAAAAAATCTCTCAAGTTGGGCCATCTGTGCTCTCAAACGTCCTCATACTACCCCTCACCCCCACCCCACGCACTTTTCCACTGGAAATGAAGGAACCAATTCCATGCAAAATGATAGATATGTGCATAAATCTATGAACATGTGCAGTGAGTTTTTGGAAAGTTCCTCACACCCCCTTCCTCTTTCGACCCCCTCAACTCCACCCATCTTCATGCCCACTGTATTTCGTTCACACCCATGCATGTGAATGGGTTGAACTGCTTTCCTTAGGGAGGTTGGAGGATTTCGTTTTCCTTTTACAGGCGAAAATTGTAGTTTTGAGAGCAGCTGACTTTCAGACACAAAGAAGATAGAGAATACTACTATATTTTGCCCCCTCACAATCCGGTCTCTCAACTTCTCTCCAATGCATACAGGTACATAAAACACGAGAAAATCTTAATTCGGATCTCTCAACCCAGATCACGGGAATCTCAAGAAACACATCAGTTTACCCTCCGGTCTCCAGCACAGTTGGAGGAAATGTCTCTCAAAATAAACTGTGACAATTCCTTTCAGTCTCCACTGAGAGGGCTCTCCCCCTATGACAGTATGGAATGGTTCTTGACCAAGCCAGTGGTCATACATGTCGTTTAAGACAGCACAAGAACATAGCTCTCCAAAAATCAGTGCACCTCATCTGCAAGTCTTGGGTGAGCAGGAAGCGCTTTGGACCAAAGGAAATTGTGTAGCACTTCTCAAATTCAGGGGCCACATATGACTACAAAAAAATGAGGTGACTTGAAATTCTTGATCAGAAATAGCAGAGCAATAAGCAGCAGAAGCAAATCCTTCCTCAAAACTTGGAACTGCTGCAACATTTTTTTTTGAAGAATGGGCATTTTGAACAAAGCTCATTTAAACTTCTTCTTCTTGCGCCCTTAACTCTTATGGAGTCGTAGGGGCGCCGCCTTGATGCGCTGTACACCACTTTCTTCCATCTGTCCCGGTCATGAGCGAGAGCCTGGGTTTCAGCAAAAGGTTTGCCTGTCCACTCTGCAATATTGTCCGCCATTTTTTCTTCTGTCTGCCTCTCCTTCTGCTCCCCTCCACAGTTCCCTGAAGGATTATTTTCGATAGGCCACTGGATCATGGTGTGCCTATTTGGTGCATTTTTTCGACTTATGGTAAGTCACAGCTATACTTACTACTGCCTACTCCCTAATGCCAAGTAATTGTACTTTGTTCTTCACCTCCACTCCATTTGTTTAGTGTATTACATCTTTCTTTCTATGCAGTCTGTGCTAGCATGCCTTGTCTGGTCTTCCACACCCCTAACCTGCGTTCCTTCCCTCCCCTCAAGATACCACATTATGCACAGCCTGTTTCTGTAACCCTTCCTTGTTGAGACAGACAGGACCAGCTTGCAGAATCAAAGGATTCAAACAACTCTCCTAAAACTATTAAAATTCATATACTTGTAAGGACTTGTGGACCTGTACGAATCTTGGATAATTTCTAAGAGTAAATGTGCTCTCACTATAGCTTGACCATTGTGGAACACACACACACACACATACACGTCATGCGCATGTATGCATACATGTACACTCACACATACACACACTGCTGACAGATTTTTCAAAATGTTTAATGCCAACATAACTATAAACACATACACTCTCTGGTATGCCAAATAAATAAAATGTTTCAGATGGGCAGACTTGTTCTCAATGGTGTTTTTCAGGAAATAACAAAACAAAACACAACACAGATCATCCTGCTCTCAGCCAGGGAATTAAATGCTGCGGTTGCACAGTGTATGAGGTCAGGCTGAGGAGGACAGGTACTAAAAGTCTATGTCAACTCAGTGAGGAAGGTCAATCAGCTTGAACCAGTAGCCGCACTCACAGCGCCGAGGCTCTCCTTTGTGCAGGTGCATCCAGTTTATACTGACTGCATCTTCCTCACCTGTCCACAAACAGCAGCTCACAACCTCACCAATTTGGCAGGTGAAAGAACCTTTCTCAATACAAAAAATCTGTTCAACATAAGGAACTCATTCAAACCAACACCAAGTCAAAAACAGCTGTTTCATTCCTGACATCAAATAAAACCTAATGCGGTTTGCAATTCAGTTCATACTGATTTTCTTGTATGTGTGTTGTTGTTTTTTTTCGTTCAGACCCCATCTTATACATTCTGACCTTATCTTGCTTTCCTGTACATTTCTAACAGTATCAGTAACATTACCCCTATTAGTAGATGATATAAAACCTGATCTTATTTTGTCAGAAAAATGTTCTGATCAGCTAGTTCTGATAAGCTACAACATTACAAAAATCACTCCACCCCTACCCCTCCTTATCTTTCTGGTTATACTGTCAATATTAATCCAGATGTTTTTCAATATTCAAGCAAGAAGAAAACAGGACTGGATAGTGGTGCATTCTAAACATTATACATAACAAAATTACCTATCGTGGTACATTGAACTGAAGAAGGTTTGATAGAAACTGAACATTCTTGGTCTAATGTGTCAGTGTTTTCTTAACACTAATCTTGTAAAATTTACGAAGCTCTCATTTTTTCCCCACTTTATTCCAACATGTTGCAATAACACAAAGTTATCTAATTCACACTGGAACAACTTTCGAAACACCCCCTTCCTTTCTAACCTAATCATGAATAAAACTCCTAAGAAACAATAGTTCGAAATCACAAAACACTGTCAGAATTCATCTTATTCTTTTTTCTAGTCAAAATAACATGATTAAACATTGTGCAGACCTATATCAATGTTTGAATACTAGCATGCCTGGTAAACCTTAACATTTGGGCTTTCTTGGCATGTTCAAAAGCACCTAATTCATTGGTTCAAAATGCTAAGAAATGTTAACTTACATATGCAGCCGACCAATCGTTTATCATACAAAGATGGAATCAGCGTGGGCTCATCAACAGTTCCTTTTGCTCTCTTCTTCACATTCATTTCAAAGGGATCCTGTCAAGGAAAAAAAATACATTTATTACCAAGCAAAATGAATGCAACCTGCTTTGTTTTTTGCTCCACTTCTATGGCCGGATAAAAAGTTACACTGTTCTCAGTTTTACACAGAAATGTTCTTTCTTGTTCAGTCATATCAATGCTGTTTTAAAATACAGCAACAATAATAAATATATTGTGAAAAATAAAAATGAACTGGAGAAATGTAGTGAAACATTCAAAGAGGGAAACATCTATAGAACTATCGCTACTTGATCTCTCAAGCAGTTACAAAATTACCTTTATGGTTCCAGTGGTTATCTCTATCAAATTTGATTCTCAAAAATGGGACCAAGTCATACCAGGCCATTCAAATGGCAGATATTTATCAATGAATACATGTCAATTGAGATCATCTACATTGAAGCTCTCAGGATCTCTGCTTCATGTTATGTGCTGGCACGTGTTCATGCACAAGTGAATAAAATGATTATGTCATCAGTTGTTTATATATATGGACTCTTGCATATCTTTAAATTTGATTAATAGTTTATTTGATTAACCTACTAATTTTTGCCAGGGTCGAAGATGAAGAAATGCAGGGGTTAATATTACAGGCACAGACATGTCAGATGCAATGGACCGTAAAATTAATGTGAAGAAATTTACAAACCAAGATTACAGACGCTGAAGCTATCAGAGCCTTATGTTTCTGTACTAGATGCTCATGTGCATGTTCTTGGTGGACTGAGAGTGGGTGCGGGTAGAAGTACAGTTGATACATATGTACAATCCAAATGCATGTGTGAACCTGTATGTATTTATACATAGGGGCAGAGGAAGGAGGGGTGTCACATATTATAGTGGGGTATAAGATGGATGGGTAGTAATAGGATGCGACAGAAAGTTAACCATGCCTGTCAACAAGATCTTTTATGTATGTGGTGCTTTTATATTTTGTTATCTCGACTGCCCTTCTGCAGAAATACATCCACACATACTGCACTTATTCTAACAAGTGTTCAAAGAAAACAATGCACATCTGCTCATATACAAAAGAGTTCACAGATGCATACATATGTACAAAACGCACACTCACACTATAATAGTCGTACACACCAAGTTAGCCAGGCACTCAAGCCCTGACTAGCATGATGGATTGATGCGGAGATCAGTCATCTGCTAAATATCGTCCATGAGTCCCCTTCCTCCCAGTATTTCCCCTACTTACTTGTTATTCACTTATTTATCATATGCTGAGTGGTAACACTTCAGGAGGAGGGCCCTAAGACTTAGTAACTGCAGTGTAGTGCATAGGGACTAACTGGAACAGTAACTGTCAAATGCCCACTTCCTCCCTATCACACTCAGAAGACTCGGCATTAGAGGAAAAAAAAAATCTTTTACCAGATGAATCAATATTATACAACCTACAGAGAGACTTATTATACAGAGGATACAAACTGTCACTGGCATGTCACAGAGATTTGGGTTATCAAAGAGAAGAAGGAAAGTGAAGGGTACAGGAAAGGGCAAAGAGCCACAAGATGAGTAGTGGAAGACTGAAAGTGAGGAAGGGGTAGTGGTGGCAGAGGATGCTGTGCATGAATGTTAACTGAACGTTCTAATTCACCAACTGTCTCACTTACAGGAGCCATAAATCCCAACCCTACCTGGATACTTTAAAACAAAAAAAACAACAAACTAAAACCCCAAATGTAATTCAGTCTGCTCAACTCAAATAATGCTTTAGAAGCACAGTACTGTAACTATAAGCTAATTTCTCCTGGGCTGTACCGCACAGAATAATGGCGAGTTCTTCCGATGAATATTCCAGGACTGTATCTTCTTTCTCCTGAGCTATACTGTACATGAGGCCTACATTTACAGAGAACAGAACACAGAGAGACTAGCAGCAACATGGGTAACTCACTTCATTTCCAGCCAGTTTTGCCAACAATTCATAGCGTTCAATACAACAGCATGACCTAGTGTGTCTGGCATTGTCACCTTGTCTGAAGCTGCAACAAATCATACAGTTAATTATCATCTGAAATTATCATTCTTGTGATATTCTTTTTTCATCTAGGTTGTTCTGTGTACCTCCTTCAAAACTGACTGCACATGAAAACTATCCAGCCCTAATCTAACCTAACACATAACTTACATATAACCTGTTTCTTTTCTTTTTTGTTTTGCAAACATCCATGAACTGGCAAAATAACCTACCCCTATATATCACATATTTTACCTTGAAACTGAGCTGACAAGAATGCTTGCACACAAGCTTTCCACTTGAGTATCTGTGAACGAAAATCTTGTTGCTAGAAGTCATATTCAATCCAGTGGGAAAGATGCCAAAGTGAAAATGTAGGCACAATCCTAACGTTTGCCGTTCCCATTGTTTTGCAGCTTTTCTTTGGTTTCAGGTTTTCTTATTATATATGTTCACTATTCCAAACACCAGAACAATTTAACACTGTCCATGAATATTTCAACTGGCACATTGAATCAATTGGAATAGCTCTACTTTCGAAATGTTCCATCTCTAAAACCTTCACATGTCCGTTAAAACGTCTAGACATATAAAACTGTTTTCTATCATCTTTGAAACAGACATCAACATCTACACATATAATGCAACGCAACATGTGTAATTTTCTTGCATCTAACGAAATATTTGTGAAAAAGACTATAAATTAATCGTCATCACGAGTGCAAAATGACTGCTCCCTGACGACCAGCAGAAGAGCCCGGCCGTTGACTTCCCTCATCTTGCGACACGCAGGCAAACCATTGAGGAGCCTAACACTGCAATTTCAAATGTTTCAGTTACCTATTTTGCCCCATTGGTGATCGATCGGTGGGCCACCTCCGGATGCAGCCCTGGCAGAACTGTAGACAACAGTTCGCCTTATAACACAAGCGCTTGCCCTAAGCAGTGTCGTCGCCATTTTGGAACAGCAAATCGCGTTTCTCGTGTTAGGCCCCTAGCCTATTCCTGTCGGTCCAAACCAATTGCTTTTTTTTTTTCTGTATTCGGTGTCAAAGCATCAGAGCTATGATTATATGCATTACCCAATGAAATTTTTTTTCCAAATGAAATACCGGTTTGTGGTGTAAGGGGATTCTTGTCCACAGTTGTACAATAAGGCAAAACAAGAGTTTCAGGGTCCTCCAGACTTGCATGCCTTGAGGCTTCCTTCGCCCCCGCAAAGCTAGTACTAAAGTGATCCCAGTTACACAGCTAACTGCTCCGTTACTTTCAGGGATCTGAGGATAGAAAAACACAAACCTTACAAACATGAGTTCCTGGTCCATAAGAACTTTATTGATGATTTTTGTTCCCACTGTATTCAATATCAAAGCATCGGAACAGTGATTATCAGGATTCTGGAATGAAAATATATTTTTAATGAAATACCCATTGGTGTGTGTGTGTGTGTGTGTGTGTGTGTGTGTGTGTGTGTGCGGGGTGTGTGTGTGTGTGTGTGTGTGTGTGTGTGTGTGTGTGTGTGTGTGTGTGTGTGTGTTTCCACTGTTCAATATCAAAGCATCGGAACAGTGATTATCAGGATTATGGAATGAAATACATTTTTAATGAAATACCCATAGGTGTGTTTTTTCTTTTTTTTTTGTCCCCTTTTTTTTTAAATCTGTTTTCAACGGGAATTTCAGTCCACAGTATGCAAAATGAAGGGTTTTCAGGGTTAAAGTCCCCCAAACCCATTGCAGGCCTAGCGGCTGCCTTCGCCACCGCACAGCTGGTGCTAAAACCACCACAGTCACAGGTGACTGTTTCGTCACTTTCGGGGTCTGAGGATAGAAAAATTCAAAACCTTACAAACATGAGTTCCTAGTCCATCAGAACTTGACTGTGTATATTTCACTTTTGGCTTCAGACAGGTGAACAGCTGGATTAGCCGACTCCCAGCACCAACTGCACGGCATCAAGGGCAATATCCACAGATGGATCCAGAGCTTTTTATCGACAGGCGCCAAGCTGTTGTTGTTGACGGAGAGAAAGCAGAGTTTTCCATTGTCAAGTCTCGAGTACCACAGGGCTCAGTTTTAGGACCTTGCCTATTCTTGGTCTATATAAATGACCTCCCCAAGAAGCTAAACTCAAAAGTAAGAATCTTTTTTTTTTTTTTTTTTTTTTTAGACATTTTTTTTTTTAATGCTGATCAATGGGAATGAGGATGATTAAGATGATGCTACGGATTTCCATTTCGGTCTGAGACTACATGACAGGGCTGTACTCTACGCTTCCTTTCATAATATATCCTGGCGTCAACCAGGCCCGAGAGATACAGGCACCTGCAGTGTTGGTCAAGAAATTTGAGCAACACTCTCAGAAACGCATCCATTAAGTGGATGAAACTCGACTGTGTGGTCCCAGTCTTCCCAACTGAGTCCGCAGCAAACTCAACTCTGGGTAGGAGCCGGTCAGGGCAGAAAAACCCACATGCCTCTGATGGGTTTCGAACCCACGACCTCCAGCCGGGAGTCCGCGACGCTAACCACTTCGCCACGGCGGCTGGTAAAGTAAGAATCTTTGCTGACGACACAGCGATCTACTCCACCGCAACAGGAACAGACGATATAGGCCTACACGAGCTTCAGGAAGACCTGCGAAACCTGGAAGTATGGGAGGAGAAATGGGACACGGTTTTTCACCCTGACAAATGCTTCACTCTCCCAGTCACAAGAAACGAACACCCTGTTCTTAGTGAATATACACTCCATAGCCACACCTAGCGACTGTGCAGTCAGCAAATACCTAGGAGTCACCCTCCAAGCAAACATGGAATGGGACAAACACGTAGACAACATATGTGGCAAAGGCAGGACGCACCCTAGGATTCCTCCGTCGAAACTTAAGATAGCCTCTATTAGGCTCAGAGAGAAGCATATCTTGTTTTTGTGCGACCGCTCCTGGAATATGCTCAGTCTGGACCCCTACCTTGAGGGTGACATAAACAGATAGAAGCCATACAAAGGAGAGCAGCCAGATTTGTCACCAACCGCTACCACAGAACAACAAGTGTGAAAAATTTTGCAG
>JAFLJL010003022.1:7500-20574 GCA_018398815.1 Conus ventricosus | reverse complement strand
GTTGACCAACCCCCTAGAGTTCAGGAGATAAGGGCCGAACACTTGCTTGAAGGGGCTTCTCTTCTGAGGACTCTCTGCTGCCACGCTCTCCACGAGTTCTTTCTACTATATGAAAATTATGCTTTGACAAATTCAAATGATAACTCTTTTGCTGAATCTAAAAAAAATGTGTTGGCTATTTTTGGAAAATCCTTATTTGAATCATTCAGATTTCATTAGTAATTGAATTTTTGACACCACACACAGGCTTCGAACCATACATTTGGCTACTTCTAAATCCTTTGTTCACAAATATGTGAAACCTAAGCCGCTTAGTAGCACTTGCGTGTATTAGCGTGCACTGAAACCTGGAAGCCTAGTTTGACTGCTTTCCTATCAATGGTTTGTACATTTTTCAGAAGATAATTTGGAGCAGACAGGTACACTTGTTCCCCATTTCTTAGTTTGAGCCGGTTGAAGAAAGAAACAGATGTAAAAGGGTTATAGTATTCTGTCCAAAGAATTGACAGTTAAAAGTAAAGAAAATTTGGTCTTTTTTATTGTTTACTTTACCAGGTTTGTCTAGATATTTTTCCAAATCAGTTCTGAGGTTAAAAGGACTAAAAAAAAAACTTTGCACTTTGTTAATGTTTTAACACTGTGCCATCTAAGTTCAAGAATTTTAGAACTGAAAGATTTACCGCATTGTTTAACGTACATGAAAAAAATGTTTTTTTGTGATGATTCTGGTGCATTTTTTTTCACATAAGTATGCAATTGCTTATTTCCTGTTAATTAAAGTGTGCATTTGACTTACTGACCTCTTATTGACCTGTTTTCTGAGACTACTATTCATTCATAGAGCAGTGTCATCTGCATATTGAACTACGATGGCAGCTTTCGAGAACGGACCCGGAAGATCGTAAGGAAATATTGAGAATAAAATTTGGGAAGTGACTGATCCTTGAGAAATACCAATATTGATATTCCTGGAAGACGAATACATTTTACGCGTTCTTGCACATACATGGCTGCCCATAAAAAAATTTATATAAGAAAATAAATTTCCAGAAGCACCAAATTTCGTTAATTTGTAGAGAGCAGCAAGCGTGCTTAAAACGCTGTGATACACTGTTTTAACGAACAAATGTTGCCAAAGTACTTTTTCTGCGGAAAAGGTGTTTTTTTGATTGGACTCATAAACTTACAAGGTTTACAAGATGGTCTGTTGTGCATCGATCTTTCGTATATCCAGCCTCTTGAACTGGAGCAGATAATTTTCTTTTCACAATGTTCATCAGATGTTTCAATACAATTTTCTTTTCGGAGTTTTCCAACATGAGACGGTAAAGAAATAAATCTACAGCTGTTTATCTATGTCCTTATCTTGCCTTCCTTCAAGACTGGTATAACTACTTAACTCATCCAGATTTGGGGGAGAGCGCCGTTATTCCAATATTTTGATTTGTGGAAATCGATCGAACATTCCACTGTAATATTTTCAAATTGTCATTGAGATTTTTTTCATAGCTGTCTTTAAGATGAAGAATAAATAGTATGCAGATGTTGCAGTTAAAATGTTGAACTAAAAACTTTCAACAGTCATGTTTCAAACCTCACAATAGAACAGGGTAAACAATAAAATAATGAAAATCAACACCGAAGTCACCATATCAGTTCTGAGAACAACTGATCACTCGACAAGACAAAGCTTATTAACCGACGGCTACTGTCGATGTTTGAGTGCCCATGGAGAGGGAAGATGACGGAGTCCAGGGGGAGGTAAGAAGACTCTGGGAGACAGGGACCGCCGTTGATCACTCCCATGTTGCTGGGTCTTCCTCGTGTCTGTTTGCCACGTGGTCGTTCCCAGTAAAGACGGTATAGAGATTGGCCAAGACTTCCCGCCGGCAGCCTCGCTCTTTCACCATTTGAATGGAGATCATCTTGAAAGTATTTGAACGTCTGGATGTTGTTGTAGCCCATATGTGAGATTTGAAAGAAAAAAAAATTCCGTTTGCAGTTCATGAAAAGGAAGAAAATGGTGCTTGTTCAGGAGAGTTGTTTCTCTGTCTCTAGATATGTTTTCCTGTCTGTTCGTATGCTCCTTGGTGTCTATTATACCTGGGGAACTGTGCAAGTTATGAACAGAAGAGCACTATTCCAAGACGGAAACTGGTGGAAAAAAAATTAGCAAAGTAGTTTGGTAGAGAAAGAACAACGCATGCGCACATACAGACACAGGTATACACCCACACCCTGCCCCCCCCCCCCCCCCCATGCCCCCACCTCCCTCACAACAACAACAACACACACACACACACAGACCACACACACACACACACACACACACCACAACACACACACACACACACATATACACACACATATTTCTTTCTGTATGCATTATATACATTTCTACGTTTTGTGTATAGCCCAGCTGACCACAATGGTGCATATCAAAGTGTGTGTGTGTGTGTGTGTGTGTGTGTGTGTGTGTGTGTGTGTGTGTGTGTGTGTGTGTGTGTGTGTGCATGTGTGTGTGTGTGTGTGTGGTGTGTGTGTGCGTGTGTGTGTGTGTGTGCGTGCGTGCGTGCGGCGTGCGTGCGTGCGTGCGTGCGTGCGTGCGTGCGTGCGTGCGTGTTGTGTGTGTGTGGATATAGATATATAGATAGAAAGAATGATAGATAGAGGACACACAAAGATAGATGTGTATATACATACATATACATGTGTATATACACATATGTATCTCTTTATCTCCCTATCTATCCATCCGTTTATCTATCTACCTGTCTATCTATCTATCTACCTATTTATCTATCTATCTATATATCTACCCTATACAATATTCTATTCTGTTGGTGTGTGCGTGTGTGTGCAGCTCTCTTCTCTCTCTCTCCTCTCTCTCTCTCTCTCTCTCTTCTCCTCTCTCTCTCTCTGTGAGAGAGAGAGAGAGACAGAGAGAGAGAGAGACAGAGACAGACAGACAGACAAACAGACAGACGGACAGACAGACGAACGGGCAAACAAAAACACAAAGATGAATAGCCCCCGGACTTGGCCATTTTTTTCACAGGCACAAACCCAGCAGAAAACTTCAACACAGTTTTCATGATCTCCGAGACACGGAGAAAACTCGGGAAAGCCAAAGCAGACATGACAATGCAAGGTCTGTCAGAAAATTACGAGCAGTCCTCCCCTGCTGATTTCTTGTTCTTTTTTACCCATTGATTTTTCCTTTTGTTCTCTAACCCTCGTACAATGTTGTAGAAAAGTAGGAAGGATGGCGATTACTTGCGCAGATTCAAAGAGCGACAACACACACACACACACACACACACACACACACATAATCATACAACCATACACACACACATTCAAGGATAGACGGACGGACTGACAGACAAGCGCACACACACACACACACACACGCACGCACGCACGCACGCACGCGCGCGCGCGCGCACACACACACACACACACACACACACACACACTCACTCACACACCACACACACACACACACACACACACACACCACAACCACAACCACCACCACCACCACCACACCACTGCCACCACCACCGCTATCACATCCACCACCCCACACACACAGCTCTCGCCCCCCCCCCCCCCCCCACACACACACACACGCACGCACGCACAGCCTTCACCCACCCACCCACCCATACACACACACACACACCACACACACACACACACGGGCATAACGAGAAAGAGAGAACAGATATTAGGCAGATCCATTTCTCTCCAGTTCGTTCAATATTCAGTATAGAGAGGACGTTCTTTGTGCCTAGGAAGAGCTGTTAGCACTAACAAGCCTAAATCTTCTCCAATCAGCCGTTGTCAGTCAGGAAAAGCTGACATCAGACGGGGACTGTTTGGGGCTGTCTTGTTGCTGTTAATGAACCTGCGATGTGGCTGTTGACAAGACTCACTGCTTTGTGGAAGGCTGATGCCCGTAGACATTGAGGATCAACTTCAGCAGGAAAACCCCTATGCGTGTTATTAGGTTTCACTGGAGGAGAGTTTCCTCAAGTTTGGCTTGGAAAGTGGCTTCAGAGTTTTAGTTCTGGATATCTTTTGAAATTCATCAGTGTTTCGTTCTGGATTTGTCTGTCTGTCTGTCTATCTGTCTGTCTGACTGTCTGTCTGCCCCTCCGGCCGTTCGTCTGTCTGTCTGTCTGTCTGGCTGTCCTCTCTCTTTTTCTCAGTATCTTTGTCTCTGTGTCTCTATACCGGTTTGTCTTTCTGTCTGTCTGTCTGTCTGTCTGTCTCTCTCTCTCTCTCTCTCTCTCCTCTCTCTCTCTCCCTCTCTCTCTCCTCTCTCTCTCTCCTCTCTCTCTCTCTGCAGAAATATATGAAATGTTTTGGCCTATTGCATATCTGTGTTGTAGTCTTACAGTAGACATGAGGATGATGTTCATATCCTTATCAGTTGTCCAGGGTAAGTAATTTTAAGGGGACAATACCTATGTGAATTCAATATGGAATAGTTTCAGATGTGTGTGGACGCATGTGTTTATGTGGATGTGCGTTCATGCATGTCTATGCGCGGTAGTATGTGTGCGTGCATGCGCATGCGTTTTTGTGACACAGAGAGACAGAGAGAGAGAGAGAGAGAGAGAGAGAGAGAGAGAGAGGAGAGAGAGAGAGAGAGAGAGAGAAAGACAGAAGAGAAGAGAGAGACAGAGAGAGAGGAGGAGAGAGAGAGAGAGAGAGAGAGAGGAGAAAGAGAGACAGAGAGAGTGAGATAGAGAGAGACAGGCAGACAGACAGACACAGACAGACAGACGGAGGAGAAAACAAAGTCTTAAAGACGAAAATCCTCCAGACTTCAGCCTTTTTTTTACGGGCACAAACCCGGCAGAAAACTTCAACAACAAGATAACATCTTCCTGCCACAGGGAAAGAAGAAAACACCAGTCACATTGCTTAAGTCTGGAGGAGAGTTACGAGCACAGCCCCCACCCCCCATCCCCCACCCCCCCCCCCCACCCCCCCCCTCCCCCTTCTTTCTTTCTTTTTCTTTTCATTGATTTTTCTCTGTACGTTCTAAAACCTCTTCCAATGCTGGAGGAAGTGAGGGATGGCTTTGACGCACGCCAATGCCAGCAAGCGACAAGACAAAGACAGGACAGCTTTTATCTTCAGAGAAAATGGTTGTAGTAGTCATCAACCTACGCTTAATAGACGGAAAGCAGAAGCTAGTAGTAAAAAGCATCTTAGAACTAACCATGGTGAGAGCGATTGAGAGTGGCTGTTGAAATTGTACATATGCCGCGCACCTGCAAAATGAACGAGTCTATTGTCTTGTTTGGACTTGATGTTTTCATGTCAGATGAGGTTTTTGATCTTATTTTACCTTTGGCAAAGTTTATATACAGGTATAGTAAGACAGAGAGAGAGAGAGAGAGAGAGAGAGAGAGAGAGAGAGAACTCTGAACTCTGAACTCTGAAATGGTTTAATGAATAGGCCTTAGGCCCATGTCATGGTGGTGGTTACAAACTAAACATCCATTATAGCGACATGACACAGGGCATTTGACAACAGTATCAATTAATTTTTTGTCTGGATAGTGAACAGCTATATACCTTCAATCAATTCTAGTAGCGCTTCCTTTATAAGTTGAGACACAAATGCCGTAATTTAAAAGCTTTCTCAAGGAATAGAGCAAGCCGAACAATTAATGTTTTACACTCTGAAGCAAACAGCATTGTTAATTGTGCTGTGATGGACAGTTGTAATACTTAGCTGGAATATACTGTTCCCTTAATCCCTGGTATTTTGGACAGTGTAATACAAAGTGCTTTTCTGTTTCAATTTGAAACTCACAGAACGGGCATAATAAATCATTATTAGTTACATTTCTCTTAAAGCGCATTTTGTGCACATTTAATTGACACACACCCAATCGAATTCTCACTAGGCTAATTCTGGCCTGTAATGAATTCACCATTGGTAAGTACGAGGATAAAATCAGGTCGCTTTTAAATGTTCTGTATAACTGAAAACGTTCATTGTGCTCAATATCTGAGAGCCAGTGAGCTTTGAGCCATTAACCAGTTTATTTCTTAAGGCTTTCAAAAACGCGACTTCGTTACCGACTCCTTGATTTTTTCCCAAACCTTCTTCAAATCCATGTTGGTACAGAAAGAAGCAGACAGAAGATGCCCAAGTATTTTTGTTTTTCTCATGAAAAATAACACATTTTGTAAGCTTTCTTAGGTAAACGATGAGACGGCATCTTCAATATCTTTAACCAGTACTTAATACTCTTCAAATATACATTTACATACAATTGGAAATCTACCTAACTCTCCATACACCATCACATTAGGAGTTCTTATGCTTACATTTAAAAATCTTTTTAATGGCGAAAAGATGCACTTTTTCTACCACATCAACATTTCCAATGATGCCCCATACCTCTGCTCCATAACTAAGTACTGGCTGTATCTGAGCATCAAAGAGTTTGAAAAATATAGAAGGGGATTTTTCTCCCAAGGACCATAGTACTTTAAATATACTGATCACTCCTTTCTTTGCTCGGCTTGCCATATCATTCAAACTGTGCGTGAAGGAAAGTCTGGTAGACATAAATAACTCCCAAGTACTTATACATGTTAACAACTGTCATCTTGGTCTGCCCATAAAACCATTTTCTTGGTCAGAGATATATCCACCATTTCTAAATATGACTATGTTTGATTTCTCTAAGTTAACTATAAGACCGAGTCTTTTGGACGTGTTGTACAAAACATTTAACTGGTTTTGAAGACCTGCAACTGAATCAGATAACAAAATAATGTCATCAGCAAACATAAGTATCAAAATTTCTACAAAATCAGGTAACAACTGAATTCCATGTTTCCCTTTCTGAATAATATCCACAGCCAGTTCATTAATGAAAAGGGAGAAAAGAACTGGACTACACACCTCCCCTTGCTTAGACCTGATGGACACAAAAATGCATCACTTAAATCCCTTCCTGCTCTAACTCTTGCTTTAACAATGTTATACATGCTAGTTATTGCCTGATACATTTTCCCATGAATCCCTCTTTTTTTCAAAATGCACCATATTTTGCACGATGGACAGAATCGAAAGCTTTTCTGAAATCATAAACGCAACATACAGTTCTTGTGAAGTAGCAGTTGTTTCTGAGCCATGGCAAACAATGTAAAGACATGGTCAATAGTACTATACTTTTTTCTAAAACCTGCCTGACAGTCATCAATGACATGGTTTTCCTTCAATCCATTGTTTAGTCGTCCATTCAGATATGGCTATACAATTTACTGCATATATTCAACAACGATATTCCCCTGTAATTATCAGGTAAATTCCTGTCGCCCTTTTGAATAGGGGTTGAATAACTGACTCTGACCACTGAAGGGATAAGTTCCAGTAGAGAACAATATATTGAACAATAATGACTAAAATGGAGCAACTACAGTAACTGAGTTTTGAAGATTTCTCGATAATTCCATCAGGACCAGCAGCCTTTTTATTCCTTAATGAACGAACCGCGGCATAAAACTTCACTTTCCGAAATGTCACACTCAAGAGAATCTGTGTTATGCTGGTTTGACCCCATCACTAAACCTGATCTGACTCGCCAGCAATACCTTCTGACTGGCTACAATTCACACCAGACTCAAATACTTGGAAAAATGTTTAAACCATTCATCTTTGGTAATTTTGTTGTCAGTAAATTTAATTGCACGAAAAAGATTTACTTTGCTCCCAAAACCCAGTGGGGTTATTGATATTTTCATTCAAAGAATTTATTACCTTGTGCGGTGGTCTTTCTTTTTTCAGTCTCAAGAGCTCCTTGTACTCTCTGCGTTTTTGATTATACAAATTTCTAATTGTTTCATTATCTTCTTTGTGTTTATAACACTGCCTCAAATGGTAACAGTTCTTTTTTATGCTGGCAACATTCTTGATCAAACCAAGGATCTGATCGTTCTTTTCCGACTGTAATGGTTTTTTTTCTCATGCATGACTAGCTGTAAGCAATGCATCATTAAACACTTGAATGGCTTTATTTACATCAACATTAACCAGACTAGAGGCCTGCCTCATATGACTTTGAAACTCGTCACTTGATATATTTTCCTTAAATTCATAGACTTTTTCTTCATCCCAAACTATTTTGTCAATTTTGTAAATATTTGAGCCATGTCATGCTGATCAGCTCTTTCTAATTTACAGTCAAACACAACTTCAACAGGCATGTGTTTTGATTCTGTTCTTGGTGTAACATTCAAAGAAACACAATATTTCAATAAACTTCTTGATACTATGGCAATAGTCAACAATTACTACAACCTGTTGGTGAAATATAAGTATAGTGACCATAATCTAAATCTTCTGAAATGCAACCATTCAAAATGAAAAGATGAAAATAATTGCAAAGATCTAACAGGTACGTGCCAAAGTCATTTTGAATCTTATCTTTGATGTACGGTATACCTCACGTTCACACACTCTGTCCTGAAACATTTCCATGCTCAGATCATCATCACAGTCTTTTTGCATTCTTGCCCCCAGTGCGAGCATTGAAATCCCCCAATAACAACAGCGGCAAATTTTCCAAGAGATTCTATTAAATCCATGATACATTGCTCCAAAATGGTAATACCATTGGATACATCAATAGTTTGGTAATATGCAGAAGAGCTTGGAGGCAAGTACACACCAACTAGAATTACCGGTGATTCTGTTCCCAACAAATCCTTAGACAGTTTCAATACAATAATATTATCATACTCCACATTCATTTTTTCAACATACTTTAAGAGATCTTTTTTCACGAGAAGTGCTAAACCCCCAGACAATCTTGCTGTAACCCCATCTGACCAGACTAACACCTGGCACAATGAAAGCGTGATGGTTTGGAATAAACGTTCCGGAAATTGGGTAGCGAACGTTTCCACCAGGAGACCAATGTCAAAATCACTAATGTAAGCACGCAGATCGTTATCATACACACGCGACAGCCCTTCAATGTTTGTACGTCATAAATTTCACATTTGATATGACATGGTCTGGCCGAGTCCCTATGCGGTATCCTGTTTTCCATGCTTACGTGCCGTTTCGTGAATCGTGGTCTGGCGTTTGGCAGGGATGCTTGCGCACGAAGCACTCCGTAGTCTACCTGTAGCCCGTCACGTGCGGTTTGTTTCTCTTGTTGCGTGACCGGTGTGTCGTGTCCTCGTTGCTCCTCCGCTCAGTGTCTGTCTGCGGTGTGTGAGGTTCAGTCACAGTGTCTGTCTGCTGTGAATGTTGTTCAGTCACAGTATTTGTCTGCGGTGTGTGTTGTTCAGGTCACAGTGTCTGTCTGTGGTGTATGTTGTTCAGTCACAGTGTCTGTCTGCGGTGTGTGTTGTTCTGTCTCAGTGTTCGTTTTGTCTCCTGAGTCCTGACATGTTGTTTCTGTGGTATTATCAGTCAGTTCTTGATACCACACTCTTTTCTTTGATTTGGGTTGTCTGTGTCGGTATGGGACTGTTGATAGCTGTGTCTGTCGTTTGTCTCTGTATAAATCGGTGTTGTATTTTCTGTCTGTAACTGCTGTAACTGACTGGCTGTTCTGCTTGTATCAGTAACATTCTGCTCAGCTGGTGTGTGTCACTATCCCGAATCTGACCTTGTCCACAAATGTCTTGTCGTTTCTGTCGTGTTTTCATTCTTGTCTGCCCCTGTCTCTGTGTTATCAGTTTCTGTGCGCTCTTTTCTTTATCATTCTCTGTCGTCTCTTTGTCAGTACATATGACTCTGTCCTGTCAAATGTTGCTTGTGTGAAGTATTCACAGTAGTAGCATTGTCAAGTGTCAGAGAGTTGTCAACCATGTCACACTGACCGGTGAGGATGATGTTTCGTGCTGGCAGTGGTGGGAACTGCTGCATGGAGGCATAGAAGGGGTACGGCTGGGTAACGTTGTTCCAGTCCTGCATCCCAGTCCTGCCGTAGCCCCCTCCTTCCCCCTCATATTGCGCGTAGTAGTCAGTAGATAGAGCGGGCCACCATAGTGGGTGTCACTGTACATGACCCCCACTGTTGCTCAGACCTTCCGTCTGTCACCCCTCCATCTGACAGCATGACTGTAGCCTCCTCGGCGCTGCTGTGTGTCCCTCTGTTGTAGTGGTTGCTGGAGTGGTGGTAGTCAGTGTCGTGGTTCTGGGTGTAGCCGTCATCGTGGTGTCTGTCGTCTGCGCAGTTGGGAGTGGCGTGTCCTCTGCTCCTCCACCACCAGTTTGTTGCCCCTGTAGTAGCGTGCACCACCTTGCCGTCGGTACTCTGACAGTCCCTCTCTGTCGGTCTGTCAGGTCCGCTGCCACTGTCACGTCTTCCGCCGCAGTACTTCCTTGCCGTGGGTCAGGACTGGCCATTATGTCTGACCACCGAGTGAATGTGACAATCATTGAGGTGGCGACCCTTGTTATCATTGTGGTCGATCCAAGTCGGTGTGCACGCACAATGTCATCACGACACCACACCTTGCCTGGCACTGATCCTTGCAAAACGTCAAGACAGTCGTGACACAATCGTCGTATGTTTCCGACCTGACAGGCGTGGCACATTGAACAGTTCAGGTTATCTCGTCGGTAGAACATTTCCAGTGTTTTCGATCTTGCCGGCAAGAGTTGTACTGATCTGTGACAACTTGAATTCCAACTCACTGACGGTTTGTTTGGTGGTGTTGTTCTCCGAACTAAACTTGTCACCGCTTGTTGAAGCGTGGAAGCTGTGTCATGTAGTTCGTGCATTTCGGTTTTCAATTCACGTACGCGATGTTCTCCAAATCCATCGAAAACTGCTTTGTCACTTCAGAAGTCGAAGAGCCAAAACTTTATCCATGATTTCAAAGTCCTCTCTTGAATCTGTATAATTTTTTCACATTTGTGTCGATACTGTTGAGAGAAACTATCCTCGTCCAGTTTTCAAGATTCAAAACGTCGATAAACTCGAATAATTCAGAGAGAGAGAGAGAGAGAGAGAGAGAGAGAGAGAGAGAGAGGCAACAAACAGATAGACAGACAGACAGACAGACAGGCAGGCAGGCAGGCAGGCAGGCACACACGGGCAAACGAGAGAGAGAGAGAGAGAGAGAGAGAAGAGAGAGAGAGGAGAGAGAGAGAGAGAGAGAGAGAGATATGAAAAGCCCCAGATCTCAGCCATTTTTCACAAAGACAAACCCTAGGGAAAGCTTCATCAACAAGGCAACGTCTCCGGTGACCACAGAAAAAAAAGGACAAAGAAAAGTCACAACACAACGCTAAGTCTGGGAGAGATTCCCGTGCATTCCTGCCCTAACCTTTTCATCCTTTTTTCCCTCTTTTAGATTCATGTTTCCCTCTATTCTCTAAACCCAGTACATTACTGTTGAAAGTGAGAGGGATGGCTTTGACTCCTACACATTCCAAGAGCGACAAGACAAATACAAGACTGCATTTGTCTTCATGTTTGTAAGAGTCATCAACCAACACTAAACATACGTAAACAAGGAGTCAGCAGCAGCAGCAGCAGCAGCAGCGGAGGCAGCAGAAGCAGCAGCAGCAGAACTACAACTTTGTGGAACTCTCTCACCTATGACTTGCTAAATACTGCCGCATTACAAAAAAGAATACTTTCACAACTGCATTAAATATTAACCTCTCTCTCTCTCTTTCTCTCTCGTTCTCTGTCTGTCTGTCTGTCTGTCTGTCTGTCTATTAACCTCTCTCTCTCTATCTCTCTCTTTCTCTGTCTGTCTGTCTGTCTGTCTGTCTGTCTCTCTCTCTCTCTCTCTCTCTCTCTCTCTCTCTCTCATCTCTCTCTCTCTCTCTCTCTCTCTCTCTCTCTCTCTCTCTCTCTCTCTCTCTGCTGCGTTGTACTGTAAGGAGGACGGTCTGAAGAAGTGACCAAAGCAGTTTCCCTGTTTGCCTCTCTGTATGTCACCTCTCACTTCTTTCATCCTCTCCCACACCTTCCGCACGCGCACACACACACACACACACACACACACACACACACACACACACACACACACACACACACAACACACACACACACACACACACACACACACACACACACACTTACACACACACACACACACACACACACACACACTTACACACACACACACACTTACACACACACACACACACACACACACACACACACACACACACACACACACACACACACACACACACACAAGGTCACGACGAAAAAGAACCGACTTGATTGCACAGATTCACTTTTCTTGTTACAAACAGTTCGATATTCAGACTTTCGCTACAAAGAAGACGTTCTTTGTGCCAGGGAAGAGCAGTTAGCACTAACAAGACACAGTCTGCCCCAATTATATTAGCCGTTGCCAGGGAAAGCTGACATCAGACAGACAGGGTTGCTTGGTCTGTCTTCTGGTTAATGAACCTTCACTGTTGCCGTTTGACAAGACTTTCCTGAACGCGTGAGTCTGATGCCCATAATTATACAGTGTTAATCATCTTCAGGGAAACTCATTTACGTTGGCATTCTACTGCGTTACATATTTTCGTTGAAGCTTGAATGGTTGATGGTTTTCCTAGTTTAATATACAGGCTTTTTTTCTTTCTTTCTTTTTTTATTTTCAAATTGTTTTACGCTAATAATTGTTTCATTCTCTGTCTTCGTCTCTGTCTCTGTATCTCTCTTTCTCTCTGGTCTCTCTTTGTTTCTCTGTCTCTTTTTGTCTGTTTTTGTCTCTGTCTCTGTTTCTGTGTCTCTCTCTCTTTTTTTTTTCCTGACGGCAAATGTTTACCTCCCCCCCCCGTCGTAAATTATCAGTTCCGCTGATTCTTGTTATTTGTTTGTTTCCTATTTGTGGGTTACTCTTCACTAATAATTTACTTTTTTTTCTCTGTTTTTTTTTTTCCTTTTGTCCTAGAGCTGGGTGGAAAAAAAAACCGCTTTGTTAGTTGTGAATCTCATTATCCTTCTTCGATAAATTTATCATTTATTCGTTCGTTCGTTCATGCTTTCGTTCTCGTTGTTTCTGTCTTTCCTTCTCCCCATCTCTATCTTTCTGATT
>JAFLJL010003022.1:0-2500 GCA_018398815.1 Conus ventricosus | reverse complement strand
GGCTCGTCGATACCGGTCCCACGGCCGACGGGGAGATTGGGAAGGGGGAAGGAATCAGTGCCGTCGTTTGATTAGCTAGCCAGTAGCGCGAACCTGCAGGGTTGTTTTTTCTAAGGGTACTACTACTACACGGGTAGCTGGTGAGAAACGAGATGTTGTCAAAACGTGCGAACGAACACACCGACACCTCCGTGACCCTGGCTGGCCATGGACTGTTGTTGTTGAGGGATCGATTCTCCTTTGTGCCCGCCACCGCCACTCAGGCAAAACAGATCAAAGCTCCCTGACAAGAAATCGGTCAACAGTCTGGAGGAGAACTGTGGGAAGGTGGGGGAGTAAGGGTGGGGGTGGAAGGAGGAGGAGGAGGAGAGAGGAGGAGTGAGGTGGCTATTACATGGGTGGTGAGATCGAATCTTTTAGCGGATACAGCTGAAATCTTTGCGAGTCGTTGGTTGTTTTTTCTAACTACTGCTATCACGACCGAGTGCAATCTGAGCGCGGGGCTTCAAAATAAGTGGGAAATGCTGTCGATGGTATGTGATAACGGAAACTTGGAGAATAGCAGTTGATAGGGGTAGGGATGGGACTAGGGAGTGGTGGATTGTGGGTTGGGAGTCGGAAGGAGGGAAGGGACAGGGGGGAGAGTGATGAGGAGGATGAATAGGAGGACAGAGAAGCTAGCTGAAGGCGTTGGACGTTGCTATGGCACTAACCGGAATCGCCCTCACTCACGGATACGAAACCTTTTACTGCACACGTCTGACGTCAATTAATCATATGGTCATGAATTGATTGGTACATCCTATATACTCTGCAGAAGTGAAAGTTCCGTCATGATTTTCTGCTTACACCGTTCTGTTTTGTCGCTTTCATGTATGTTTTGACAGAGAAAAAGACGTGCCAGTCAGTTACAAGCTGCACTCTGCCTAATCTTTCGTCAGAGTTGTGCGCTGAACATTTAGCACGCATTAGCAATGGTGGTGGCTCCCGTATTTCCTAGACGCTTTTCGGTTCGCTTCCAGTTTGCGACTGAACCGGTTACTGACACAAACCACTGAGCTTAGTGGTGGGTGGAGAGGAGAGAGAAGGAATTGGGAGTGTGTTCAGTTGACAGTTGCTTCTTGACACATCTTTCCTTGACATGGACTACAAGGTTTCGGTCACTGAAGGGGGAGAAAGCAGGAGCGGCTTTTACCATGCGCTCAATATGAGGCCGGGAAACAACCAAAAGAACATGAAACAATTGTGTCACAGATATTCTGTTGGCCATTTTTGTTATAGGGACATTCATAGCCTGGCCAGTGAGTTGAGCTAAAGCATTTATCAGGTACCTGCTTAGCCTTTTCGTTTCAACCGAATTTCCATTTCTTAGGCTATTGCATGGTTTCCATTGAAATGATAATAACGGGACGGTTTAAGTTATGTTCAAATTGATAATTAAGTTATTCACTTTCGCCGGAAACAAACGGCAACCAATTACTTTAAAAAACAAGTGACATGATGTTTTTGTGCGGGTTGCTGGCCGGTTCAGACACGTGAGAGTGTGTGCACAGGACGCTAAAATGTGCAGCTGTTTGACTTCACAAGTTTTCGTTAAATGGGAATAAAAACCATGTATGTTTGCTGATGCTGCCGGCCACATTTTCAGCTGTTTGAATGGACCCATGCTTCCTGTGTGGTGTGGAGTGGTGTGATTTGTGTGTGTGTGTGTGTGTGTGTGAGTGTGTGTGTGTGTGTGTGTGTGTGTGTGTGTGTGTGTGTGTGTGTGTGTGTGTGTGTGGTGTGAGAGAGAGAGAGAGAGAGAGTGAGTGTGTGTGTGGTGTGTGTGTGTGTTGTGTGTGTGTGTGTGTGTGTGTGTGTTGTGTGTGAGCTTGCGGAAAGAGTTTGAAGTTTGTTCTATCAGAATACTAAAATGAAAACGTATCTCCATTATTATTTGTTTGCTGGGTTTTGCATGCAACATCATTATTCATATTTAATATTTTTTATAGTGATACCAAGTAGGCCTACACTGCATTCTTAACTCTGACTTTCATCCGGTGATAAAATTGTCTGCTTTCTGGTGGTCAGAGTTTTCCCCATGTTAAATGATATATCACGAATTATCTTGGCTAATATTATCATTATTATTCTATCAGAGAGAGAGAGAGAGAGAGAGAGGGGAGGAGAGAGGGGGGGGGGGGGAGAGAGAGAGTGGGAGAGAGAAAGAGAGAGAGAGAGAGCATGGACTCTAAGAGTGTGTGTTGGTAAAAGGGCACTCATCTCTGTAAGGCCCTAGTTGTTTGCATTTTCGTTATTTTTGGCAAATGCCTAAGCCTTCTGGTGCTGACTTGTCCATGGTTGCCCTGATGATTTTGTTATCTTTTGTCTTCAGGAGATGAATTGCCTAGTTTTCATTGTGTTCATCACGTTTCCTGAAAAAATATTTGTGTTGTTGTGTGTGTGGGTGTGTGTGTGTTGTGTGTGTGTGTGTGGGGGGAGAGAAGAGAAGAGAGAGGGG
>JAFLJL010003021.1:20000-22500 GCA_018398815.1 Conus ventricosus | reverse complement strand
GTGTGTGTGTGTGTGTGTGTGTGTGTGTGTTTTCAACTTTCGCACTGATCATTTGTTTGAAGTGTGTAACAGCAAAATTATGTGTCATGTTGCATACAGTACAGCTGTGTTACCATTGCAGTATAATTTTCCTGTTTTAAATCAGTCATTGTGGGAATTCTTTTTAATTGTACTGCTCATGCATGTGTACATAAACCAGCATGTGTGCACTGCTGGAAAACAAGTGCTCTTGAATCACATCACACAAACATAGTAGAATATCAATAGTGTGCACTGAACGTCAGAATCAATTTGTTTTGAAACTCAGAGTAATAGTATACATGCCACACAGATCATAAATGAAAAGTGTTTTTTTCTTTGTTTGTTTGTTTTACAAACTCTCCACTTGTAAATAATACTGGAGGAAGACAGACAATTTGTCATGGAAAACCCACTGACACAGTTTTTGTGCCCAGATATGATCTCTAATGTATGTAGGGAGGAAAATGTCATCTTAAAAACATTTCAATTTTAACAGTCTTCTGCTTCATCTTTGTGCCCTCATAGGGAACAGATTACAAGCTGAAGATATACATGGAGAAAAATTCATCTTGAAATATTTCTATTTTAAGTGTCTTCTGCTTTATCTTTCTTTCCTCAAAGGGGACAGCTACAAACTGAAGCTGTACATGGAGACAAAGGGTATTTCGAAATATTTCTATTTTAACAGTGTTTTGCTCCATCTTTGTGCCATTCAAAGGCAACAGATACAAGCTGAAGATATACATGGAGAAAAAGATCATCTTAAAATAATATTTCTGTTTTAACAGTCTTTTTGGGGAAAAAAAATCATCTTAAAATAGTATTTCTATTTTACCAGTTCTGCTTCATCTTTGTGCCCTCAAAGGGGTCAGATATAAACTGAAGAAAGAAAAGTCATCTTGAAAAGTTGTGCTATGGCCAGATGGCCAAATATCACTTACACTAATCATAGCAAACTTGTTTTCTTTACCTCAAGAAGACCCAGGAGGTTGAAATGCATTGTGTCTTGTCCTGTACTTTGTTTGTCTATGTTCTTGGTGGTAACTAACCCACTCTTTCTAGATTTTGTTTTTTAGTTAAGCTGTCATGTGTGTGTGTGTGAATTTGATGTTTCAGATTGTTTAGGAAAATACTTGGATACATTGTTTCATTCAAATTATGATTCTACAAGTGTACTTTCAATGCTAGCTTTTTGTGTGCATAATGTGTGCATGCTAGTGATTCCTTTGACTTTTCATGTATTTTAATCCAAAATGGAGATTAAAAGAAAAAAAAGCAGGGGAAAATATTTTAAATGAAAGCAGCTTCTGTACATTTTCTGAGTTGTTTTGCATAGTTGTGCGTCAGTTTGTGTTCCAAGCAGTGTGTGTGTGTGTGTGTGTGTGTGTTGTGGTGTGTGTGTGTGTGTGTGTGTGTGTGTGTGTGTGTGTGTGTGTGAGTGTGTGTGTGTGTGTGTGTGTGTGTGTGTGTGTGTGTGTGTGTGTGTGTGTGTGGACAAGATTACAGATCAGCTAATTATTACTTTATTACATCAGGAAATTTTGGAGTCAGTTCTATCTGACTCTTTTCAAAGATTTGCTTTCAGAAAGTACTCACACTGAACTTTTTTACTATGTGAAATGATCAGTTTCAAACGTTTTCCTGCCTCATTACTTTCCTGTACCACTTTCACCTACAGTATGAGGATTCTCATGTCAGTCATTCAGATTTGATCTCCCAATGTTTGTCACACTAATGACAATGTTGGCTAAAGGAAGAACCATACTGACAAGCTGAATCAGTTAATGAGTCTCCTATAGTAAGGAAGCTGGACTTGGAAACACACCACACTCACTCACTCACATACACGCACGCACGCGCGCGCACGCACGAACACACACATTCGTTTTGGGCATTTTAAAACTCTGTGCCCCTTCCATCACTTAACATCTTAATGCATGTTTACGTACAGAATCGAGGGGTATCTAATTACATCCATGAAAATGTTTGGAACAGACTCGAGGCCTTCTTCACTGTGTTCAAACGTGATGTCCGTACGCCTGATCGCGGCAATCGACGCTTTCTTCTCCGTGTGTCAGACCTACCATTAATTTTCCGCAATGGCATTTCCACCCTCGGAATTCTAAAAAATTTGCAATCCATGTTTCGTTTTGCACCCTAGTAATGTGTGAGAAGTAGCTATGACAGCCGATAACATAACAGTGTTTCACTGTGTTTATCACTCGCTGTCTTATTCATGCTCCGTGCGGCTGAGTTTCTTCCATGACTATGACTGGACCAACGGTTACGAAAAAAAAAAAAGGCTATATACATACAGAAGGGGCGTAAAAAGCCTAAATAGGCTAAGTTGTATTTGATACAACGCCCTGATCCTGATCCTGATGAATTTTCCGTGATGCTGTTTCACATCGGAATTCTAAAAAATCGCAAGCCATGTTCTCTTTTTGTACCCTTGTGTGTGTGTGATGAGCTATGACAG
>JAFLJL010003021.1:0-15000 GCA_018398815.1 Conus ventricosus | reverse complement strand
GTAAGCAGAATGCCATACCAATCAGAATCCCATGTAAGCAGAATGCCATTCCAGTCAGAATCCTGTGTAAGCAGAATGCCATGCCAATCAGAACCCCGTGTAAGCAGAATGTCATGCCAGTCAGAATCCTGTGTAAGCAGAATGTCATGCCAGTCAGAATCCTGTGTAAGCAGAATGTCATGCCAGTCAGAATCCTGTGTAAGCAGAATGTCATGCTAGTCAGAATCCCGTGTAAGGAATATTATAGTGTGTTGAATGACAAGAGTCCTCTATTTCGTGATCAGCGACAGGCGGACGCCTATGGGGATACATATATAGGACTGGGGTGAGGGAGTACATATATAGGACTGGGGTGAGGGAGTACATATATAGGACTGGGGTGAGGCAACGAGCCCCGCATTACCTGCATTTGTGGGACAGAGTCAACAGCCAGGTAAAGGAGTGTAGATGCCTTAGATACAGCCAGCCTGTCATGTGGATATCTTCTGCAGCCCGAACTGGCAGCGCCAGTGCCTGCTGCTACCCACCTTTGGTTCTATGCCATTCAGTGCGCCCTCTCTTTCCAGGTGCTAGCCAGAGGTGAGGGGGAAGGGAGGACGGAAAGCTTTGGAATGATCCTGTTAGTGATTGGCAGCCCGTGCAGGGAATGCGGCAGTAGAGTGGCAAGACCAAAGCTGCAGGAACTGAGTACCAGTTGAGTACACACACACACACACACACACACACACACACACACACACACACACACACACACACACACACACACACACACACGACCATCGAGGTTTCCACTCTCCACCTCCTGCTATAAATTCGGAATGAGTTTGACGTGGTAAGTTTCTGAGGCCAAAACTGTCAAAGTCCTGGCACTTTGGCAATCAAAGAGTGACAACTTGGAACGCCTTATTCAGGAATCTCATCTTATTGCCAAACTGGGCACTGTCCATTCCTCATGGCATCAACACAAATGGAACACACACACCACACACGCACGCACGCACGCACTAAATAGAATGCTAGCTCCTTTATCGTCGGTCGTTTCTATCCCTTTCCGAGCGATGCTGTTTTGCTAGTGTTACTACTATCATTATTATCACCATTCAACATACTGTCTGCTATTGTTCATTGAGCATTTCAGCTCCTTTCCATTTAAAATCACCATACCAATATTACTTAAAACCATTATTACTGTATCACTATCTCATATTATTATTATTACCATTACTGTATCATCATCACCACCATTACATCATTACAACAATACTGATGTCATTGTTATTATTACCATCATCATTTTTACCATTATACTTATATCATTATGTCATATTTTCACTAATCCCATTGCCAGCGAAATTTGTAAAATTAAAATAGTAGTAATACTTAGATACAATAACTTATTTATTAAAGAGAGAGAGAGAGAGAGAAGAGAGAGAGAGAGAAGAGAGAGAGAGAGAGAGAGAGAGAGATGAGAAGAGAGAGAGAGAGAGAGAGAGAGAGAGAGAGACCTGTTGTCGGGTTGTAGGAGCACGCTGTGTTACTGGGACACAGACAGTGATGTCAGACACGGACAGGCTTACTGAGCTGGTAACAAACACGGTTTCCACCACTCTAACCACCCCGCGTATAGCCTTCCAGCAGCTTGTCGCCGACATAGACTTTGATAACTTAATACTTGAAACTAAAAACTTGCCTGTGAACAATTGGAGGAGCGGACAAAAAATCCCAAAGACCAGATTTAACTTTTAATATTGTCAACAAACCCCAAATGTTCAGATTTTACTTAAATCTCTTAGGAAGCAAAAGTTTTCAGTTTACTCACATGACGGCGATGGCATTTTTGAAGATTTGGACAAAAGTGATTATCCTGTCTACTTCTTTACAGAGCTGTGACTATATGAACAAGGCAACGAACAAAGATGATGAACTGAAGTATTTAAAACACATGAAAAATCAACTCTTCTGCAACAAATTCAGGCGCAGGACAAACACTTGACACATCAATACCTGCTGACAGCTTCTCTCCTCTTTTCTCTTCAATTTTAGCCGCCGGCCCGTTGAAAGACTAAGTCTCGCCGAAACTAAGACAAAGCAAATCGACAGGGTTGTAAAGTGCTGTGCATTTAATATCTGGATAACGATAGATATAGTGAATGGAAGGGAGTATAAGGGAGGGGGGGGAACAAGAAAAAAAAAGAAGAGGAACATAGCTGTAAGTTAATTATGAGCATAAATAGTTGGTGGGCATGGTGGTGTGAGTGAGTGCAGTTTGCGGAGGAGGCAGGCTTGGTGTTGCGGTGGTGGATGGGATGTATGCTGGTTTAGGACGCCCCCTAGATGATATGGGGGTGGAGGGAAGAGGCGGGGTGTGTAAGGGGGGGCGGGTGGGTGGGGAGAGGGAGGAGGTGGGAGGTGTTGAATACCTGCATCTACACTTATGCTTAGGTGAGGGGGTGGGGGGGGAGGGACATAGGCGGGTGGGCCAATACGGCTTACTACACTTATGCTTAGAAAGGTGAAGGGAAAGGGAGGTTTCTTGTGGACGTCCCCCCCCCCCCCCCCCCCCCCCCCCCCCCCCCCCCCCTCTTGTTGTATAAAAGATACTCGGTGTAGGGAAAAAGGAGGACGTGGGAAGAAGTGGTGGTGGTGGTGGTTTGGTGGTGTGTGTGTGTGTGTGGGGGGGGGGGGGGGGGGGGGGGACATAGCTGAAAGGTTAATGGGGAGGTAAAAACATGGAGGTATGGGGGTGTTGGGGTGACCGTTCGTTGGATGGGGGGATACAAGGGGACCGGTGTTGCCAATTGGGGATAGGTGTGTGCGTTTTAGGATTTTGATGTTTTGGGGATGGAGGAATGAGCAGGGGGTTAAAGGGGGCGGGGGGGGTGGAAGTGGAGAATCAAATACTGACCTCTCTTTATGCTCAGGAAGGATAGGGGGAGGGAAGATAATGTAGAGGTGGTGGTTAGCGTAAGAGAAAAATCAGGTGTAGGAGAAAAAAGGGGGGTGGTGGGGAGGGGGGCCAGGTTTGTGAGTACGCATTGGGATTGGTATAGAACAACTGGGAGGTGTGATGGAAAGTAAAGGGTGGAAAGGAGGTTGACGTGTGATGGAAAAGTGTAAGGTGAAAGGAGGGGATGTGTGATGGAAAGTGAAGCGTGAAAGGAGTGTGACTGTGTGAGATGGAAAGTGAATGGGTTGAAAGGAGGGTTGGCTGTGTGATGGAAATGTGAAGGGTTGAAAGGAGGGTGGCTCTGTGTGATGGAAAGTGAAGGTGAAGAGAGGGTGACTGTTGTGATGGAAAGTGAAAGGAGGGTGACTGTGTGATGGAAAGTGAAAGGAAAGAAGGTTGACTGTGTGATGGAAAGTGAAAAGGAGGGGTGTCTGTGTGATGGAAAGTGAAAGGAGGTGCTGTGGATGGATAAGTCGAAAGGAGGGTGACTGTGTGATGGAAAGGGAAAAGGTGGAAAGGAGGGATGAACCGGTGTGATGAAAGTGAAGAGGGTGGACTGGTGATGGAAAGTGAAAGGAGTGTGACTGTGTGATGGAAAGTGAAAGGAGGGTGACTGTGTGATGGAATGTGATAGGAGGTGGCTGTGTGATGGGAAGTGAAAGGAGGGTGACTGTATGATGGGAAAGTGAAAGGTTAAAAAAGGAGGGGTGACTGTGCCTTCTGTTATGATGTGGGTTATAGGGATATGGTGGGTGGTGGTGGTGTGTGTGTGTGGTGAAGATTGTGTGTGTGTGTGTGTGTGTGTGTGTGTGTGTGTGTGTGTGTGTGTGTGTGTGTGGGTTGTGATGGTGTGTGTGTGTGTGTTGTGGTGTGTTGTGTGGTAGATTTTGCCGACCATGGTGTTGAACTGGTGGAGATGTGTAACGTGTGTTTCTGTTGGATGTGATTGCTTAAGTGCTGTACGTTCCTATGTTGGCAATCAGATGGGAATCTTGGAGGTCAATACGCTCAAAGCTATCACTCTGTGATTGAGAAGTTGCCAAGACTTTAACATGGTTGATGTTGGGTTGGGGGTGGTTGAAAACTGAAATGCAGGCATGGGGTTTGGGTCAGTGGTGGAGGATGTCAGCTTGGTGTTCAGGAGATACGAGTATGTCAAGTGTGGGGATGGTTCACCTATATAGATTTTGCATACAGCTTGGCAGTGGATAGGTGTATACAGTGTTTCGGCTCTGACAAAAAAAGTTTGTTTATTAGGAATGGGTCCTTTGGGGCCCTGTATGATGGTGTCTGGTTTTGTGAGTGGGCAGATTTTGCAGTTGGGTTTTGAGCAGGGGTGAGTACTGGTGGTGTTGGTGTGGAGGTTTGGTTCGTTTTGACTGCACAAGAAGATCTTTCAGGTTGTGAACGTGATCATGGGTCTGGTTTGGAAGGCAGGTTTGTGATTGTGTACATGTGCACAACTGGATTTTTAAAATCTGCAGATGGGGAGGGTGTGGTGAGTGGAAGAAGAGGTAAGTGGTGCGGTCTAATCTGTCTCTTTTGTTGTTGGGTTTCCAGAGCAGATGTCTGGATACAGCTATGGTGCGGCTTGAGAGCTTCATTGATGATGGAAACGGGGGGTATCCATGGTTTGTGAAGATTTATGACTTTTGGCTGTTTGTGTAGTGAAGTCATCTTTGCAGGAAAAACAAAGTACTGTAAAAGACGATAGAAAGAAATTGTTGAAGAGTATGGAATTGCTGCTGTAGTGTATGGGTGGTGGGGGGGGTGCAGTCTAGGTATGCGCGGGATCGGTGGTTTGAAAGGAAACTGAAAGTTCTGAGTAGCGCCATCTTCGAGGAAGATGGTGTTGTCTAGGAAGCTGACTGGACTGTGAAATGGTGTAGGCTAGTTGGATGGATGGATTTAAAGTGAGGGCAAAGCTGAGGAAGTGGAAAGGAATTTTCTTGGACATTGGATGTGGTCCCAGTCCATTCGTCAATGTACCTTTTGGATAGTTCCGGACGTGGGACCTGTTATGTGGTAGTAGTTGGTGTGCAAGTGTACCATAAGGAGGCAGGCATAGGCGGCTAAGTGTCCATGAAAGAGGCAGGCATAGCGTGCTAAGTTTTCCCATTGAAGAGGCAGGGCTAGCGTGCTATGTGTCCCATGAAGGGCAGGCATAGTGTGCTAAGTGTCCCATGATGAGGCAGGCTTAGTGGGCTAAGTGTCCATGAAGAGTGCAGGCATAGTGTGCTAAGTGTCCCATGAAGTGGCAGGCATAGTGTGCTAAGTGTCCCATGAAGAGGCAGGCATAGTGTGCAAGTGTCCATGAAGTGGGCAGGCATAGTGTGCTAAGTGTCCCCATGAAGAGGCGGCATAGTTGTGCTTAAGTGTTCCCATGAAGATGCAGGCATAGTGTGCTAGTGTCCCTGAAGAGGCAGGCATAGAATGGTCCGGATTTTGGTACCCATGGGCAAACACTACTAATTTGTGAGAATGTGTGATTGGTAAATTAAATGTGGAATTGTAGGTCAACAATAATGACTGTTTGCATTGTCACTCCTGATAATATTAGTAAATTGTAAAATAGTGTTTCTTTCCTGTATTGGGTTGTAAGTAAAAGATACACAGTAACAACACCCCCCCCCCCCCCCCCCCCCCCCCCCCCCCCCCCACTTTTTATTTAAGCTATTTCTTCATTTGCTTTTGTCTGTTTAATAGAAAACGTTTGCAGAAAAACAACTGAGGTCAAGGTTTATTTAGAACTATCAGTAATTACTTAAATGGCTGTTTTTAAACTTACAATACAGAAAGAGGTTCATGGGGAGCTGATATGTATGATATGAAAATGTCTACTTCCAGATGTGCATTAGGTTGACTGCGAGAGTTAATCACACTTCATGTCATTTTCTCTTTATAAGGAGTGGTTCGTGGTTTTTTGAAAAAACAACAAACAAACAACAACACGTTTGTCCTGACAATTCGTTCCAATTACTCTGTCAGTGGTTCCAACGACTGGAATTGATCTGTTCTGACAGTGTCTTTTAAATAAGTTGAAGACTTTGACATACACTAAAAATATTTTGCTATATTGTGATATGGGAATGGCCACATCTTTGATAAATTTGTGTTATGATATGACTTCCATGTTAATCATAAGAATGATAGAGGTTAAAGGTAATAAAACAAGAACAAATCTAAATATGATAGGAAAAGAAATTGTTTTGGGGATGTACTTTTAAACAGAGTATGTAATGGTGAGCCCTGAAGTACGTGTCAGATGTATTTCGTTGCAGGATACAGTGTAAATGTCTATTCAGGTTACAGTTGTAAAGGTCTATTCAGGATACAGGTTAAATGTCTTTCCGGTTACAATGTAATGTCTATTCAGGATACAGTGTACATGTTATTCTTATATAATTAAATGGTTTTGCAGTTTCTCTAGGTGAGCAGTTAACGATTAACGCATTGGACCAGTTTGAATTTGATCACATGCTCCTTGTACTACGTACTGACAAGCAAAAGGGAGGAGAAGGCACTATCATTTGCAAGAGGTCAACGGGCTTTTGGAAAAACCTTTACACAGATTTCAGAGCAAAGATATCAACTATGACAAGGGACATTTTCTTATCTGATGGTTCAACATTTTAGAAACTTGCCAGAAAAAGGCAACGAAAATAACACAGCAAAGTAACAGTTAGATTGTTGGGAAATTAGTAATTACCTTTTTGACAGATCTTATCTACAGAAACAAAGTAGTGCGTTGACATTTGAAAATTGAAAAACGGGAAATTGCTGGTTCTATGAGTTCTGATTAGCGAATACTCAAAATGGTCAAAGTGCGTTTGTTCTTGAATTTCATTATAAAACTTTATATCATTCTCTTCCATTGACAGGCTGAAAGAATCCTTAATTTTTGCCTCAGTTCAAGATAGGAGAGATTATCATGTACCTCATAACGCCTAAGATTAGGTTTTAGAATACAGCTAAAACGATGTAATTGGTTGTGTCAATAAGGAAATATGGACCCCCATTTCCCTCCTAATCTATTAGGACTGGAGCCAGTATGACTTCTACTATATTCATGTACGAAGAAGCGTATTAGCAGCTAATGATAGGCTTTTTTGTCACAAAACTTGTGTCCGTGCATCGGATTGTCCATGCAAATGATGATGTTGTTTTTGACACCATAGATGTGCATGAATGCCCCAAGTCAAATGTGGAGAGATGTGGCTGCACTGTGGGGTTGCAGTAGTAGATGGCAAAGTCAGGTGTCCTCTCTTCGTGGGGCTGGACACTTTTGGTCTGGACTCTTGCGGGGGGGCGCCTCTGACAGTGACTTGTACTCCCTTGTGGACTGCAAGGTGCCTGCGGACTGTCGTCAGTAGCCAAGGGACTCCAACTGAAGAATACACAGGTCCTAGGGGTGCTTTCAGCGGTCTTTGAAGCGTCTGAAGTGGCCATCCACAGTTTCTTTCAATCAGATGCCGCTCGAATAAGACCGCTTAGGAACGTAGCAAGTTGACCATTCTGGTGGCACCGCCCACTGATCTCCCGCAGCCAGCAGGACTCATCCTGCTCGACGTACATCACTTGGTAGAGTACGGAGCTCCGAGTCCACTTCCCCGAAGTGGTTGTCCATTCTTTTTACTCTTGGACTTGCAATCATGCCCTTGAGGTCAGAACACGGAGGGTTCTTTGCTGTGACTCTTTGGCTTTCAACCTATGGGATTGCCTGGTCCTCCATAGCTGGTCCTGGTACCACCCGTGTTTCCTGATGTTCAGACAAGGCCTGCTGGTGCTGCCTTTACCCTGTATTGTTGGTCCCGGGTATCTCCACCACATCTTTGCATTGAAGAAGAATAAAACTGCCAGAAAAAAAAGGAAAAAAAAGGAATAAAAGAGAAAAACGAGAAGGCAAATCATAAATAACACTATATACTCTCCTTTCATGGTGTCAGAATGGCAACACGCAGGCTATTATTGTTTCACTCGTTTCAACATCATTGATTGAAAACACGGGGAGAAGCAGCCACAAACCACTCTTAAAGTTAAGCTCGTCGACGGACACATGACGTCTTAAAAAGTGACCAAGCCAAACTTCCGACAAAAGGGCACAACGTGGTCGTGTAAATTTGCTGTCTATGCGGGGTGCGAACTTGGGGGTCTGACCTAACACTGAAACCCTTTCTAGTCCTCGAGACAGGAGGGACTGACAGAGACAGGAGAGAGACAGAGAAGAGAGGAGACAGAGGAGTCACAGAGATAGATAGATAGAGAGTAGAGAGAGATGAAGGAGAGAGAGTGTGTGGAGATGAGAGGGAGAGAGAGGAGGAGAGAGGAGAGAGACGTGGAATTTGTATGGGGGGTGGGGCGTATGGGGGAGGGGGGTTGGGAGGGTCCGAACATTAGTTTGCCTGTTTGGCCACAAATACAGAGATTCTGTCTGCTGTTCAGTGTCTTGTTTACACAGCATTTCATCCATACGTTTTGGCTATTTCGCTTGCCTTGATTACACATCCTTTGTTGGTAACAACCTAATACACTGCATTTCAACCATACGTTTTGGCTATTCGCTGCCTTGATTAACAAATTCCTTTGTTGGATACACATCTACTACACAGCATTGCAACCATTCGTTTTGGCTATTCGCTGCCTGATAACCAAATTCCTTTGTTGGAAAACATCTAATACACAGCATTTTCTACCATACGTTTTGGCTATTTCGCTGCTTGATTAACACATTCTTTGTTGGAACACACATATTACACTGATTTAACATACGTTTGCGCTTCATTTCACTGCCTTGTTTAACAAATTCATTTGTTGGAACACACCTCATAAACTGCCATTTCATTCCATTCGTTTTGGCTATTTTCGCTGCGTTGATTAACCATTCCTTAGATGGAACACACTAATTACAAAGCATTTAACAATAGGTTTGGCTATTGCGCTTGCCTTGATTAAACAAATTCATTTGTTGGTAACACACCTATTACACAGCATTTCAAACCATCTCGTTTTGCTATTTCGCATGCCTTGATTAACAAATTATTTGTGGAAACACACCTAATACACAGCATTTCTCACCATACGTTTTGGCTATTTCGCTGCCTTGATTAACAAATTCCTTTGTGGAAAACACTCCCCTTATACACAGCATTTCACCTTACGTTTGGGCTATTTCGCTGCCTTGATGAACAATTTCTTTTGTTGGGAGAGTCACTCTTATTAACCACATGCCTCATTTTCAACCATAAGTTTTGGCCATTTCGCTGCATTGTCTGTATCCATATTCCTTTGTTGGAACCAATAATACTCAGCATTTCAATCCATTTCGTTTTGGGATATGTCGCTCGCCTTGCATTTTCAAATCCTTTGTTGGAACACACTAACGCTCTACTGCATTTCAACCATTAGTTCTGACCCAATATTTCGCTGCCTTGATTAACATAGAATTCCTGGGTTGGACCACACCTATACAACGACGCATTTCAACATACGTTTTGGCTATTTCGCTGCATTGCGATTAACAAATTCCTTGCGCGGCGCGCATCACATCTAATACACAGCATTTCAACCATACGTTTTTGCGCTTTTCGTGCCTTGATTAACAAATTCCTTTGTTGGAACACACCTAATACACAGCATTTCTACCTACGTTTTGGCTATTTCGCTGCCTTGATCAACAAATTCCTTTGTTGGAACACACCTAATACACAGCATTTCAAACATACGTTTTGGCTATTTCGCCTGCCTTGATCCCTTGATTAACAAATATGGGGAGTTGTATTTATACTCCTTGTTGGCTAGTATACTTACCATGTCGCCATGCATTCACGGCAGTTAGTCAGCTCTGTCAGGCGAAGTTTTTGTGTGGCTAATGCAGTAATAAGACAGTCACGTGATGCCCAACCCGTTTCCGCCGTAGGATGAAGCCGGTGTCAACTTCTGTCATACCTCATTCTTCGAGGCCTGCGCCCAAGGTTATCCCTGAACTTGGCGCTAGTGGGGAAGGCAGGGCGGCCACCATTAGAGTCTGACATGGTAAGTATACTAGCCAAACAGGGAGTATAATACACTCCCCATTTTGGCGTCATATACTGTACATGTCAGACATATTGCAGAATTTATAGGAAAGGATGGAAGGGCGAGTGCTCTAGTGGTTCCTGGGGGGTTAGCCGATATGGATGCATTAGCGACCAAAGGATATCCAATTAGAACCATCTGCCCCTGGTCATGTGGATGTCCCTTAAATAAAATTTTTTGAAGGGATTTCCGTACGCCAGAAAGGCTGCCTCCAGGAGGTTGGCGCATGGGGGACAGAGTGCTGGAATGCTGTGAAGCAGCCAGCGCTCTGACCTCATGTAGCCCGGGGGGAACGCGGGAAACAAGACGGGGAGATCCTTGGAGGCCTGGGAATAGGCCGTTCTGACCGTCTTTGGAGAGCCACTAGAGATAGTGCAGCTGAGATGTCTTTCATGTTCCTGGGGTTTTGATGGAAATAAGAAGACTCTCTGCCAAAATACGCGCTGGGGCGCGAACGATCCCAGTAGTGTCTTAGGACATCGAGAAGGACACAGGGCCTGCCGAAGCGGTGTCTCCAGCCTAGGGGTATCCGTCAGGAGGGCGGTTGGACGAGGGTAAGGGGGGAGGCATACTGGGTTCCTGGTTCTTAGCTTAGGAATTCTGATCGAACCCTAGAGAGACGGAGCCGTCCCTGTGGAAGGCAATGTCTCTGGGGTCCCACTAAGGGCATGGATTCGCCTCGCCTTCTGGGCCCGCGAAGCGAGGGCGAGGAGAAAGGTGAGTCTTCATAGAAGAGAAGGTTGAAGGAATGGAGAGATAGGCTCAAGGGGGAACACGCCTCAGGGGATGGGAGCCTCACGAAGAGCAAGCCCCTCTAGAGTTCTCTCTGAGTATAGGCAAGTCATTCTCAATGGAAGGTCCGCCCACCCCCCCCCCCCCCCCCGTTGGGGTTCTTAGCTCACTATGGTCGTGCAGATGGCGACTGTAGCCCGTATATGGAGCTAGCGAGAGGTTAGGTGGGACAGGAAATTTCCTATTCTGGATATTGGAGGGGCGATTGTTGAGGGACAGATTGTCTTTGGACAATGAGACCCATTTCCTCCATCTGGTATCGGAAAGGGAATCCGTGCTAGCTCTGCGATAGAGGACATGGCTAGGTCTCGGAGTTCCGAGAGGCCCGGTGTTGGAGAGGATATTGAGGGTACGCCCCCCAGACTGGGACCTGTCCGTTCGGGAGGTGGGTTTTGATGCTCGCAACCGGGGCTGGCACGAAGCCAGGCGTGGAGTGTGAAGCATCTGGGGATTGGAGTGAGGGGACCCGAGCGGGGTTGTCGAGCATTGTCCCACCTGGCGTTCAACTGGATAGGGGGTGCGTGAGTGAGGGTCTTGAGGTCTGGACACCAGGACTGAGTGGGCCACCAGGGGCTATAAGATTGAGCTTGAGGTCTCTCGAGTCTCGCCTTCTGATCACCTTGTGGAGGATCGGGGATGGGAGGGAAGGCATAAGCTATGAGGCGGCGGACCGGGAAGGGAGAGGGCGTCGGGGGGGGGGGGGGGGGGGAATGGCGTAAAGCCTGGGGGTCCGGGGACTGGAGGAGAACACATACACTCGGCAGGGGACGATGGTGAATCGTGTGTGCAAACAGGTCGATCATGGGTCTGAACAATGTTCCCCACTGAGGTCAGGGTATGCCCTTGCTGAGGGTCCCATTCCGTTGTGGAGGACGGAATTGGAGCAGCCTGTGAGAGTCTGCCAGGGTTGTTGTGTGTTCCCTGCATATGTGTCTCGGCCGAAAGGGTGACCCCTGCGTGTGACACCAGTGGAGAGGGCCTCTGGTACGGAAGGGAAAGGCGATGGAGTGACCCCCCCCCCCCCCACCCTTGTTGATGTAACAGGGCTACCAGGTGATTGTTCCTGTGAAAGGAGAACGAATCGGGGTAGGGTCTGGAAGTGGAGGAGGGCGAGTGGTCTGACGCTTCCAGTTCTAAGATATTGATGTGAAAACGGGGCAGTCAGTGGGTCCCACACCCCCGAGGCGTAGGACTGCTCTCCACATGGGCCCCACCAGCCCGAGTTGCGAGGCGTCTGTGTAAAGGTTCCTGGGGCCTGGGGATAGGAGGGAGATGGAACTCCAGGGCCCAAGGTGGAGGGGCTGGCCACCCCCGGGGGAAACGCCCCCAGGGGCCCCCCTTGAGCGCGTTGGGGAAACCGCCTTGGGGAAAAAGGGGAAAAGGGACCCTCACCCAAAGGGAAAAGGCCCTTTCCCTCGGGGGGGGGGAACCAAGGTGGGGATATCCACAAGGCGGGTGGCCCTTCCGGGGTGGGGGGGACTATCCCATGGGGGGGGTGTTGCAAAGTCATGCCAAAAAAGGGGGAATTTTTGGGGGGCTGCCCCCCTGGGGGGGCCCCGGGGGTTTGGGAAAAAGGGCTTTGGGGGGGGCCCATTTTGGAGGGGGGGGGGGGGGGACGAAAACCCAGAAGGAAAAAAAAGGGTTGTGGGAGTTTTGGAGGTGTGGGGCTTGACCCCAGGGCCCTGGTGGGGGAGCCAAAGAGAGCCTCGCCCGGGTGGGGTGTTTGGGGGGGGGTTTTGGGGGGGGGGGGGGGGGGGGGGGGGGGGGGGGGGGGGGGGGGGGGGGGGGGGGGGGGGGGGGGGGGGGGGGGGGGGGGGGGGGGGGGGGGGGGTTTTTGGGGGGGGGGGGGGGAGTCCCCGGGGGGGGGGGGGGGGGGGTTTGTTTGGGGGGGGTGGGGTGGGGGGGGGGGGGGGGGGGGGGGGGGGGGGGATTGGGGGGGAAAGGGAAAAGAGGGGGGGATAAAGGAGGGGAGCTTTTCGTGTGCCCAGGGGTGGATCGGGACTCATCAGGAGACAGGGCTGGTTGTGTCGCCCCCCCGGGCGTCAATAAAGACACACCACACCCATAATACTGGGGTTTTTCTCCCCACCAGGGTGCAAAAAAGAATCCAATAGCCCCCCCAGAGCAGCCAGCAAAGAGTGAAAAATGCAACCAAACGAAAAAGTTGGGGGGAAAAAAAGTTACTGGCCTGCCTTTTTTTTTCCCCAGTAAAATTGTTCGTCCATGTATTTGTCTGACTGTATTAAATTTAAAAAAGGCTGTGCCAGTCTTGAATAAAAGTATCTGTGTTAGGTTTCCCTTATGGGAGCAAAAAAACCCCCTTTGTTTTTATTTTCGTTTATTTTCCCTATCTTTTCTTTTCCCGATTTGCTTTGAAAAATTTGAGGTTTTTTTTGTGTTTGTTTTGCCCGTCTTGTGTTTTTTTTTTGTTTCCCCTTGCATCTTTAGGTGGATCCTCAGGGTGGCAAAAAGACTGCCCCCTACTTTTATTTATTTGCATAAATTTCTTTAGTTTTACAGTAATTTTTTTTCCCCCCCACACATTCGTTTGGTTGCATTTCTACCTTCGTTGGTGTCTGGGGGGGGGTATTGGGTTCTTTTTTTCCCCCATGGTGGTGAGAAAAACCGCGTATTATGGACTGTGGGTGTCTCTATTTGACGCCGGGGGGGCGAGACACAACCAGCGTGCTCCCGATGGTCCCGATTCAGCAGGCGAAGGCCCCGGGAGGAATTTCAAATATACGCCTTCAAAAAGGGGTTGCGTGGTTCCCCTTTTTCATAGAGAAGAGTTTCATATCTATAACATTTTTTTTTAAATTTCATTTTCCCAGTTTTTCCATCTTCAAAATCCCTCTCCCCCCCTCAAGTCCAAATCTTTGCCAGACAGTTAGTTGTTGGCCTGCCTTTTTTTTTTTTCCCCCCCTATTTGATTGTTCGTCCATGTATTTGCTGACTTTATTTAGTCAAAAAGGCGTGCCAGTCTTGAATAAAAATTATCTGTTTAGGTTTCCTTTTGGGGCAAAACATACCCCCTGTTTACTAATGATTAACGTTGGTCAGGAAAACATTTTGCCTGTGCAGGTTAAGAATGCTCCTGATTTATAAAAAATGGGTTGTTGGGAAAGATTTTTATGGATGACTTTAAGTCTACAAAACCCCTGGCATTGGACTGGAGTAGCCCCAAATCGTGGATTTAATTCTTTAAAAAACATGGAAAAAGGTTTGACTGAAAAATATGAACATTGTATTTCGTTACGCTTTTGTAAGTTAACTTAACTTTAAACAAAAGTGGAGATTAAAAGTTTAAACCGAAACTCTACCCTGAGAATCTTTGCTGGGGAGTCTGCACCCTGTGCTGAAAGTAAACCCGGGTAAAAAAGTGGCACTCGACAAACCAGCCATCAGATTCTCACCTACAGACCCCAATGCTCTTTATCGCAGAATGGGACCTGGTACCCCCTCCAGGGCACCCTTTTCCTGGTCACCCCCTCCAGGCACCTTATCCTGGGCACCTTATCTGGCCTGCTAAACATTGCAGCTGGACCAGAAATGGGATTGCCCACCCAGGGCGATACCCGACCTCCAATCTCACCAGTGGGGAGTACCAACCCCAGGGGAATCAAAATACCCCCTCCCAAACAAAGCTAGTTAGTTACCCTGGGCTCAAATCCATCAGACCTTGCCCTCACTTGTGAGAATAGGGGAAACTGTCTATGAGTACCCCTTTGGCTACAACACTGGGTGATTTGCAAAAACGAAGTGGATGATAATAACCGTATACATTCGTGTAATTAGACAGAACCCCCCATATTCCAACTAAAAACTTGCTGCCCGATTGCAAGCGGTAAAATAGGAGTGAGGGGGGCCCCCCATTGAGGTAGTCCCAAGAGAATTAAACCCCAGCCTATTTTAGAGTTGAATGCCAATACTTCCCAAAGTGTAAACAATAAGGGTTTATGTGTGAAAGTGCCTTTAAATTGGTCAGCCTCTGTTGTTCAATCAAATGTTGAATGTTTTAACTTCTCCTTCAATTTGTCTCTCGGAGCTTACAAGTATTTTTGAGTACAGCCCAAGGAAACCATTTAGAGCCACTGCCCAGTTTTAAATTTTAAAACCCAAAAAAAAGGGTTTCCCCCAAAAAGGGGAATTAAAAAAAAAAATTTTCCCCTTCCCGAGGAAAAAAATCC
>JAFLJL010003020.1:20000-27500 GCA_018398815.1 Conus ventricosus | reverse complement strand
ACAGCGGTTGTTTGCGTTTTCTTTTCGTTCAGTAATAATGATATACCTAAATAGTCTTCCCACCGACAGCTTTTTCCTTTTCGTCACACACACAACACACATACAACTTCACAACACCAACCAAGGGAAGTCAGGACAGCGCGCCGCGCGCCCCGACACACCACACTCACCTCTATCTCCATTCCACACGTGCAAAAACACATTCCTCAGTAGCTGCTGGACCAGGTGTCTTCTCACCCCCCCCCCCACCCCCACCTCTCACCCCCACCCTCACGTATGCCAGACCCAATTTGATGACACCCTCACGAAGGACACGAAGGAGGCATCCCCCCCCCCCCCCCCCACTCCCCCACAACTGAACTAGCAAACACAGCAGTCCACGTGACCTTCAAATCGTACACAGCAGCTGTGGCGACTTTAGAAACGTCGGGACTGTTGACCAGTTCCGCTGTCAATGACCGCTTCGTGTGAATCGGAAAAGGTGACAGCTTCTTTTAAGCATGTCCAAAAACTATGTGAGATGGCGGCATGAGTGACAGATTGCGTTTCCTTATTTCCAACGGATACAAAAAAACAAACAAACAATAAACATTACCATTAAAAAGACATCCGCACGCTACACATGCTTTATATAGTCTTTTTTTTTTTAGCGGTCGTGGCTATGTATTCTCAATTTAGGTTGTGTGCCCACCCCACCTTCGGAGAGCTGCGATTCTTAACACATAGTCTTGTAGTTCGCGCCGGGTGCAGAGCGCGCGACCATTTGCCGGGGGGAGGGTCCCAGATTTATCACTGGGAGGCGAATGGGGGGGATAACCAGGTGTCACATTTTCTGCAGGCGTTCTTTTGTGGTTTCACGGGCTTAAAAAGAAAATTGTTGTTTGTTTTGCTTTTTGAGGTTTTCCTGTCTTTGATGATTGGAGTTTTTACGGGCAGGTACGAGGTTTTATGTGTGAAGAACTTTTCATGCATCATCAGGGTGCATTGCCCATAAATTACACGCTCGCGAAACGCGCGCATTACACACTCGGGTGGGGCATCATACGTACCAAACGTGTGTGATTGTGTGTGTGGTAGTTGTGTGTGTGTGTGTGTGTGTGTGTGTGTGTGTGATGTGTGTGTGTGTGTGTGGTGGGGAGCACATGAACGCGCCGTATCTGAGTAATGTACGTTACGTTTGCCACAGGAGAGATAGAGAGAGAGAGAGAGACGAGAGAGAGAAGAGCTGAGAGAGCGGAGCGAGAGACGGGAGGAGAGAAAGGAGAGAGAGAGCGAGGAGAGAGAGAGATGGAGAAGAGAGAGAGAGGAGGAGAGAAGACAGACAGACAGACAGGACAGAAGGACAGAATTCGTCAGACAGATCTGGAAGGGAGATTATTGACAAGGGAGGAGGGAGCTGGGGCTGGGTGGGGGGGGGGTGGGGTGGGGGTGGAGGGTCAGGCTTCAGAAGGTCGGGGGTGGAAGGGGGGGGGTAGTAGGAGGAGACGATAGCGGGGGGTGGGGGAACTTTGGGGACAGGAGTGTGGAAGGGAGGAAGAGAGTGCGGCACACAGACTTGTTTTTTTCTCTCTAAGCCTTCCTCTCCACCTGAGCCTTTTGCTCCGCTTGGTAAGCGCATCGTTTTTCTTACCACCGGAACACCGTGGCTCTACCTGCTAGACTAGACCCCTGCCCATTTTGACTTGCACCCCCGACTCAAAGATCACAGAGCGGCGCAACTTGGAGACTAATCAACGAGCGCAGGTGGGGAACGGCGATGCGGTCGTCCTCCCACCTGAAAACATTGAGATGCCCAGACGGAATGGCCGGCACGCACCATACCAAGCCGGACCGCGACCTCGGTGCCGGAATAGTCGGGAAACTGCCTTGTCGATGCCAAAGAAAACAGCCGCCATTAATTAGGGAAGGGTCCTTGGGCTGTCAAAATGCCAGGGGAGTGATCTCCCTTTTTTTTCCTCTCTGCCGTGTTTTATTTTTCCAAAACAAGGTCGACTCGAAAGGGCCAGGGGGCGTTTGAGGTTGTTTTCTTGCTCGTTTGTTGTTGTTGTGTTTTTGCCATGATTGATACTGTGTATCCTTACTTTTTTTACACACACACTATGATTCGGTAGGTATCTCGCTCGCGGCGGATACCAACCACTTCGATTTAATTAATAGTTCTTAACACCTGTCTATCGATTTTTGAATATCGCTGACAGCTAAGGTTAGTGGACGCGCACCATACGAGGTTATGGGATGAGAAACTCCTAGGTCAACGGTCACGGCCTATGGAGGCAAAGCCTGACCCGTTTCCTTCCGGCGCCTTCATCCGCCTGAAATGAATCAAGAAAGTCTCTATATCGTGGGTAGAATGAGGTAGTTTTATTCAAGCCGTCGACATCTGACCCCCATGAGTGATTCGTTACTCTCGACTCTCAGCTCCGTTACCAATGTTCCCTTTCTTACGTTCTCCTTATCTCCTGCCAGATTTTCACGTACAGATCACCTCAAAAATTGCTTCAGAAGCAACGTTCGGATTTACACCTGGATTCGATACAATTCCTGTAGAAAAATGTTCTTCGGGTTCACACTACAGAATAAAAGGACTGGGTGTTAGGTGGATATATTTAAATCACCCGAAATTCTCTTTATCGGGAATATTTCTCCCAGATCGAAATTCCCCTTATCTCAAGAAGGGAGTTTGGGGGGAATCAACAACGTTTGGGGTTTATCAGCCTATGGAAGCCTATTTTGAAGTGTAAATCTCCCAGGGATAAAGCACACTCTACTACTCTCTTGTAGAGAGACAGAGTTGCTCTTCAGCGAACCACTGCTGTTCCTTTTTTTCCTTGTGTACTCTCGCACCTGCGTGTGGGTACCTAAGTACGTTTCGTGTGAATGGCCTAGTCTGGTGCATGACACTTCCTTGAGAAACTTAATATTTTGTGAACTCAAGCAAAAAACCATTCTTTCCAACGAGCCTTTATAAAATAAAAATTGTAAAATAAAAAAAAACACGGCAAAGTAGGGGGGGGGGGGGGAGACCGAGAGAGATAGAGAGATTGAGAGAGAGTGAGAGGAGCAAACCACTGTTTCAAGTTAAAAGTTATGGTGAATAATTCTGGTTTCAAATGATAACGACCAACACATCGTGGCTATGCCATGGTTCCTGTATACAGGAATATATTTTCAGCATTTGGGAAATAAAACAAGTAACTTTATGTATGCACCGAAATGATGATGGGTATTCAAAATTGTTGGACTATAAACGTCATACTTTTTGCATCTCTCTTCTCTCTACTCTCTTCTCTCTCTCTTACAAAACACACCACACACACACAACACACACACAACAACACACACAACAACCACACCACACAAGTGGGAGGGAGGGAAGGAGAAAGAAAAACAGCAGAGAGAGCGAGAGCGGAGAGAGAGAGAGTGTCCTTATTTTTTTTATATCTATCTCTCTTCTTCTCTTTCTTTTTTTTTTTTTTTTTTTTTTTTTTTTTTTAATTCCCCATTTTTTTTTACCCCCCCTTATTATTTCGTTTTTTCGGTTGTGGTGGTGGGGGGTGGTTGTGTGGTTTTTGGTGGGTGTTGTTCCCCCAATTTTTTTTTTTGTTCACTTACCCCCCCTTCACACCATGAGAGAGAGAGAGAGAGAAGAGAGACAGCCAGAGACAGAGAGAGAGAGAATGGTAACAAACAAACATAAAGACAGACAAAACACTCTCACCACCCAAGCTAAACAAAGAGATACTCTACAACAACAAAAACACCAACTATCGCATTTGCCTCCCCGCCGGTACATTCGACTTAAATCACCACAAAAGTGCGAACAACTCACCATTTTCAGCAGGAAGGAAGGAGGAAGGAAGGAAGACACGAAAAACAACAGGACACACCTCCATCATATACACGTGTCTCCAACCAGACCTGTCTACAGCATCTCTACAGCTCTCACACACCAACACAACAAACACCACTTTCTTTGGATTCGGAAACTGACACACCCTGTTATCTTCCCATCTAGGAAGGGGAGAACTAAGCCAGGCAATCTTGATGTGCTGCTTCTCCTTTCTCCTTTTATTTCTGCTTGTCTCTGTTGTGATGTGACGACAGTTTCGACCGTTCTCGGGAAACGTTAGCCGTTAAAGTACTTCCCCCCTTAGCGCGGCACATTCTGAAGAGAGCGACGAGATGACAATCACGTGGTGACGAAGCATGGCTTGCGAATACGGGTTGGGTGGGTGGGTAGGTTGGAGGGGGGGGGGGGGGGGGGGGTTAGAGGGTGGGAATGTGACGGGGGAAGGTCACCGTATGGGTTTGTGTCTTGCTCAGCGAGATATTTTGCTCTGGTTGTTTTGATTGATTGACATTTTTTTATGCGTTCTGTTTACTTGGATTTTTATGTTAGCCTGTGGGCCGTCTTCAATCAGTTTTATTGTTAGTTTGTTTGTTGATGAATAGTTGTTAGTTGTTGTTGTTGTGTGTTGTCTGCCGTTTAATGTCTGCTGTGTTTTTTTTTTCTCGTTATTTATAAACGACTTCTTTGATTCTTGATTTTTTTTTTTCCCTTTCCTTTCGTTTTATCTTTTCCTTATCAAAAACCCTGAAAGGATTTTGGCGTCGGCAGGACTGTAAATCACCTGGAAACTTTCTTTTCCTTTTTTGTCTCTCCATTCTCTCTCTCTCTCTCTCTCTCTTCTCTCTCTCTCTCTCTCTCTCCTCTCTCTTCTCTCTTCTCTCTCTCTCTCTCTCTCTCCATCCCTCCTCTTGTGCCAGCTGTCTATCTATCGTTCTATTCACCTACCTCCCTTCCCTCCCTTCCCTCTCTCCTCCCCTCTCTCTGACCTTGAACTACAAACATAAACAGTAGCTATTACATGAAACAATAACAATTAAATAACAGTGAAAACATCAACAATGAATTACGAGTCAAATATCTACAAAACGAACTAAACATCAACCTTGTACGAGAAGGACAAACATAAGCAACGAACTTGATGTAACAACAAGGGATTTATAAAGGTAGTAGGAAAAAAAATGACAACAGCAAAGAAATTATAAAGGCATATGAGATAATAATATAAAACGACAACAACATCGGATTTATAAAGGTAGTTAACAAAATAATGACAACAGCAAGGAATTATAAGGGCAGTAAAAACAAAAATAAATGACAACAAGAAGGAATCATGAAGCAAGTATAAAGAAAAACTCAAAGGCAACAAAAACTTTCAACTGTAAGACAACATAAAAAATGGTGTTCAAGAAATCAACAATAAGGATTACATAGGACTCTGAATCAACAATGAACTCTAAAGACAGTATCAACGACGAACCCCAAATAAGTCGTCAGGCAAATAAGAGTAAACCTGGACATCAACAATGAAGCTGTAAGTACACTTCTGCAATACCAACAATGACAATGAAGCATAACATCAACAATGAATTTAAAGGGACATTTTCAAGCAATGATTCATAAAGACAGCATCAAAAAAGAACTGTAAACGAACAATATCCAACGCGAATAAATGCAGACAAGATCACAATAAAGAAAGGCAATTATAAAGAGCAACAAAACTGCAAAGAACCATCAACATTCACACTACAAAGACAACATCAACAATCACATACAAGACAACATAACAATCATACTACAAAAGGACAACATCAACAATGAATCTTAAAGAAGCATTTAAATCAAAACAATCACATGAAGAAAAATAAACAATGAAACAATCTGCAGTAAATTGTAAAGATAACATCAACGACGAATTGTTAACACAACATCATAAAGACTTTTAATAAAAAACAACCAGTATAACAAGAAACTGTAAAACAACAACATCAAAAGATTTAGCATGGTAAAACACCAAACATCGTGTTTAGTGCTTTTGGCAGTCCCTTTTGGATTAAAAGAAAACTATTTTGCGCTCCAACGGTTAATAAAAGTACCACCATACAGGTACGAGTAATATTAAAATTTTCAAAATCAATTTTCCCGAAGAAACTGTGGAACGGCAAACAATCTTAGAATCACGGTTAAAAAAAAAAAAAAATATTTGTCCGGGTTAAGAGCAAAGTGGGAGGTATTTCCACATTGGGGGGGGGGGGGGGGGGGGGGGGGGGGGGGGGCTTCAAGAAAAACCGATCGCAGGCGGATCTCACTATAACATTAATATTACACGCCGCGTTGCACGTGCTCCACCCAGGCCCATGAGGGCCCAGCATTGGCGACAGCTGCACAATATCCTCAGGATCAATGTCAGTGAAATGACTCTCTCTCTCTCTCTCTCTCCCCGCAGTGTGACACAGTGGTGAGTGGACGGCGGCTAGCGTAGTAGCTGAGTTCATTCCTGGGTCTAGTGTACAATGTTAGCCACAGACGCCTGCCGTAACCACTTGGAGATGACGCAAACCACACTCACACACAAATACACACAGTGTGTGTATGTGTGTGTGTGTGTGTGTGTGTGTAGGTGAGTGTGTGTGTGTGTGTGGCTTGTGCGTGCGTGCGGCGTGCGTCGCGCGCGTGTGTGTGTGTGTGTGTGTGTGTGTTGTTTTTGTTTTTGATGTCATTTGTTGTTGTTTGAGAGCTATTTCTGTTTTCTTTGTCATTTACTAAAATCAATAACAATTTTTTTTAACATATACAAAAAACAGAATGAAAAACGAAGACACCGCAAATTTTATTTTCCCAGGTTAATGAGCAACACAAATGCTTTTTTCACCCAGCCCTGTGAGGAAAGAGAGAGGAAAGAGAGAGAGAGAGAGAATAGAGGGAGAGGCGGAGAGAGAGATGAGAGGGCGGGAGGGGCGGAGGTAGAAAGAGAGAGACAGAGGACAGAGGAGAGAGAAAGAGATGAGACAGAGAAGAGAGAGACAGAGCAGAGAGACAGAGACAGAGCACACAGAGAGGGACAGAGGTACAGAGAGCGAGGAGAGAGAGAGAGCAATTATTGAATAAGAGTTTTTAAGAGGGACGCGCACCATAAGAGGTTATGGGAGAGAACTCTAGGTCAAGGTCACGGCCTATGGAAGGCAAAGCCTGACCCGTTTCCTTCCGCCGCCTTCATCCGCCCTGAACTGAATCAGAAGTCTCTATATCGCTGGGTAGAATGAGGTAGTTTATCAAGCCGTGACAATTGACCCCCATGAGTGATTCGTACTCTCGACTCTCAGCTCCGCTACCAATGTTCCCCTTTCTACGTCTCCTTATCTCCTGCAGATTTTCACGTACAGATCACCTCACAAAATTGCTTCAGAATCAACGTTCGGATTTACACCTGGATTCCGATCACAATTCCTGGTAGAAAATGTCTTCGGGTTCACACTACAGAATCAAAAGACTGGGGTGTTAGGTGGATATATTTAAATCACCCGAAATTCTCTTTATCGGGAAAATTTCTCCCAGCATCGAAATTCCCCTTATCTCAAGAAGGGAGTTTGGGGGGAATCAACAACGTTTGGGGTTTATCAGCCAAATGGAAGCCTATCTGGTAGTGTAAATCT